>JAQGBS010000165.1:0-27198 GCA_034698545.1 Acrobeloides obliquus | reverse complement strand
TTATTGAAATTCAGGCAACTTTTTGCCTGAATTTCAATAAAATCGTGTTTATTGAAACGAATTTGGGTAAAAATTGTTACAGGGAAAAAATTGTTTAAGGGAACAAGCATGTTCTTACCCCTAGAGGGGTAATTTTCATGTAGGTGTCCCTATATTGTGTAGTAGCTCCCCAACCTCAAAATTGATATAAATTTCTAACCCATCCAGTGGTGTAGCCAGAAATTTTTTTAAGGGGGGGTACCAAGCCTTTTTTCTAAAAAATCATAAGGGAGACCCTTATGTTTTTTCGGGCCTTCGGTCCGTAAGGGGGTACTCCTCCCCCCTCCTGTGGCTACGTCACTGAACCCATCTATCGGAAATATCGTAGCACATAAATGTTTAAACCAGGCACATTCTAACAACTCCCTACACACTCGTAAAATTTGACGGATTTTAAACAATTTCTGAAGAGGAATTAAGAAAAATGACAACTCTCCACCTCCAAATTTGGACGTCAAAACAAATACGCCTCCCGATTTGACTCACGATCTTGGATAAGTGGAAGAATGAAATGAGTTTTTCTGCTAAAGAAATGGGTTTTTTATGGCTGGATTTTTGGGAGTCAGGACAAAGTGATTTCATATGAAGTAGGAGGGAAGATCCAAAAGCGTGGCTATACAAAAATAGAAAAATTATATGGGAATCTTGAAAATGGCCAAAAATAGTCTTTCTATAGAAAGATGATATAAAGTAGAAAGCAAGTTCGCAATTAGGCTCAAGTTTCTTGGGAAAACAAGTTCGCATTTAGGCTCAAGTTCCTTTTCTTTCAAGGGAGGGGTGGGAGAGTAATCTCCAATGGCCATATGAACCCATCTTCTTAACGCCTACCCAATCTATACTTGGTAGATAGAGTGTTGTGATCACCTATCGATCACAGGTTCCTTCAAAATCTTGTTAGCGCAAGGGTAACCAAACCCTTGCTAGTAACAGTGATGATAGACTCCTTGGCAGCGCATCCATGGTTCTTCGCGTAGAAAAACCTTCATAGATGCATTAAATGACGAATTTGACTAAACATTGATCGAGTAAGGGGGCGAAAACATTGTGTACCAAAATTGACAACTTGACAACAGGTTAAATAAATGATATCATTTTTTCTTTTTTTAAATTCAAAAATAAATTTTCATCAAAATAAGATTCATCAAAACCCCAATTCTCGCCATACGAACTACTCAATATAGACCTATTCCCAATATCCCTTCAAATTTCTTTGTTAATAACTCTCGAAAGCTTGCGTAAACATCAACTGGCATTTATAAAAGTCTGTCAAAATGAAAGATGAGAAAATGGGGTGGTAGAAATGGACCTCTTCGAAGGAGAAAAGAGGCACAAATCTCCAAAACAGAGGAAAAACCTCACAGTTATTAGATAGAAAATGGCTACTCAAATCGAAAAGAAGACATAATATAGCAATATATACAATGAAAATAATTAAATAGATTTTTTAAAGGGAAAATTTCATCAAGAATTATAAAGGATGAAAAATGAAGAGCTACTTACTACACAATAGAGGGAGAGGGCCATCCACGTGTAAAAATTTTCAAAATTTTTTCTAGAAATGACCCATCTAGGGATAAAAACATGCGGGGAATCCGAATTTGACATTCGAAGCAAAAAAATGTTTCCCTAATCCAGGGAAGGACTGTATTGAAGCGAAAAGTCGCAAAAATCACATTTCTGTGACTTTTCGCTTCAATACACAGACCTTTCCTGAATCGGAGAAGCGTTTTTTCGCTTCGAAAATGTCAAATTCGGATTCCCCGCATGTTTTTACACCTAGATGGGTCATTTTCAGAAAAAATTTTCACGTGGCCTCCTATAGTGTAGTGGCTTCATTTTTTCGTTTAAAAATGGGCAAGTTGTAGTTGATTAATTTTAAGCCGAGTTTGATTAATCATAGATTAATATAATAAAAAAAGCTAGAAAATTGAATCAACTTTGATATCCGCTTTCATATTTTTCATTGTGACATATTAAAGGAAATTGTGATGTCAAATTTATCCGTCGTTAAAACTAATATTTCTTCGTTTGAAAATTTGAGTTTTCATCAACCCTCCACAGAAGCTTATATTGAGTCGTCTATATATTTGTTCGCTAGTGTGCTTTGTCTTATCCCATATGTCATCTTTCAATGGGTAATTTTTATTGTTGACACCTCCTCCTTCCCCAGGAAGACTTTTGTTTTTAGATTTTGCTTAAAGACAAACAAAACTTCAACAATTCTGCGTATAAAATTATTTTCCATATTGGTATATCCGACTGCGTCCAATTAACTTGTCATTGCTCAGCATTTTTTCTAACCATTTTTAATGTTCCATACGAATCTTGGGTTAATAAAGTTTGCTTTGATGGGGTAAAAATGAGGGAATAAAAAATTTTAGGTGTTTGGTGGGATATTAAATGGTATGTTTTGGGTTTTTATTTCTCAATCCTTATTATTGGCTTGTAATCGTTTTCTGGCACTCTGTTTCCCATCTACTTTTTCAAAGGATTTGGAAGAGAGGATGTTCAAAGTAGATTTTTAAACTTCATTAACATATGATCTAAACCGAGCCTAACACAAACCTTTGTACAGGACTTCGTACAAGATATAGACCCTTATACGCACAAGATATAGACCCTTCTAAACCTAATCTAAGCCAAACAAGGGAACCTCGGAATTTGTGAAATCGCTTTTTCTTTAAAACTGCCCGGGTGTGAATAAATGTTCTTGGCATCCCTGGTATACCCCTACCCTATACTACCCAAAACATCAATCCAGCGCCATCGAACCGTTAATTTAACCTTGAAACCTCTAAAAATTTAGTTCTTGATTTTACTTACATGGATTTGGGGCGCTTTAATAGTAGCACTATTTTTATCACCCGCAGTTAGTGTTTTGTATGATACTCAAGGATTTTCTTGGGGCTATTCAATGAAAAATTTTGGCTCAAATATGCCTCCGATTGAAATGGGTGTAACAATAAGTCAATTATGTTTAGCTGGTATTTTTTATCTTTTGATAATACTAAAGCTTATACTTATTGTAAGTTAGATTTTTATATTATGAACAGCTGTATAAAAAGAATTTTAGAAGAAGACATTCAATTCCAATAGCGATTACAAAAATGAGTTAAAATTACTCATTCAGGTTATTTTGCATTAATTATACACTATAGGCTTGCATTCGAATAGGTCAAGCACAAAAGTTGCTCTTGTACTGAGAACAAAATTTTGCCCCTGTCCGGAAGACTAATGACAATACCTGGTGCAAAAATTTTTATTTGTCATAAAACCCGTAAAAGGGTTTAAAAATGAAACTTCATCTCATTCCTCACACCTGTTTCAATATCATAGAACGTGTTTCGGACAAAAATCGAAATTCCTCCCCAAGAACAAATGCAAATTACGTAATTATCTTTTTAATTAAAAGAGCAAAGCCTGACGCACAATCCTACATATCGGCATGGGCGACCCTACATCTCACCCAAAATCAGCTCGGCCAAGCGACAACCCGGCCAAAACACAACTCGCCCAAACTACAACTCGCCCAAACTATAACTCGGCCAAAATACAACTCGGCCAAAATACTCCTCTCATCGAGTAGAGTCGATTGGTATAAGCGAGAAGTATTTTGGCCGAGTTGTGTTTTGGCCAAGTTGTATTTTGGCCGAGTTGTAGTTTGGGCGAGATGTCGTTTGGTCGAGCTGATTTTGGGCGAGATGTAGGGTCGCCATCGGCGTGATGTAAAACTTCGTTTTCGATTTTTTAGAGCATTTCAAAATTATGAAAAGGTCGTTTTTAGTGAAATTTTCATGGGGTTTCGCACTAACTTTTAAAAAAAGGTTCTAGAAACCACGTGACATGTATTTTCGTAGATAAATTGGCCCTACTAAGTAGAATATACCAAAGGTACCGACCGAAACAACCAGAGTATACGTATAGACTTACGATACACTTGAAACAGATGTGTCCTGAGGCAAATAGAAAAATCTTAGGCCATAATCCTAAGTGGTTATTGCTCTTTTGGTAGTGTTTATTGGAACGTTTTATATCAGTATGTAGAGAATCCTGCCTTGGCTCCTTTTATAGGCAATATGATTTGGATAGTTACAAATGGAATGAACCCTTTCTTAAATTTTGTTATGAATAAGTTTCTTTTATTTGAAAAAGACGAAAGTTCAGTATCACATTTTTTAGATCAGTTCGAAATGCTTTTCTAAGGCTTATAGGCATGAAGAAAAACATACCAGTTATAACAGTTATTTCGGCATTTCAACATAGAAAAGGTGCGACAAATTTAGTGAAATAGAATTTTGTTTGTATATTTCAAGTAAAATCTCGTAAATAAAAAGATGAGAAAATGTGGTGGAAACAAATGGGGCTCCTCGAGGAAAGAGGCACAAATCTCAGATGAAAAACCTCAACAATTATTAGCTAGGAAATGACTACTCACCATAGGTCGGCAGGGGGGGGGGGGATCTCCCTTTCCCTTGGCCTACACACACATGGACCCAAAATTTAGGGGGGACCACTTAATTTTTTGGAATTTGTGCAAAAATGACTTTTCTAGAAATAATTTTATGCGGAAAATCGATTGCGCGCATTCCCGAAGCTTGAAAATGCTTCCTTGACCCTGATTCAAGAAAATGAATGTTATATATTGAAGCGAAAATATGAAAATTTTGGATTTTTCTTCTAAAATCATCATTCTCAGGGTTATTTTATGCGAGAAATCGATTCAGCGCATCTCTGAAGCATTAAAATGCATTCTTGATCATTGTCCTTGAAAAATTATGTTTCTACCGCAACGTCAAATGTAATTTTTCATGCTTCGAAAATGCGCGCAATCGATTTTTCACCTAGAAATTACCCCAAAAGGTCGGTTTTTAGAAATGAATCGGAAAAATTTTTTTTCGATTTTTCGAGATTAGGCAATAAATGTTACGCTCCCTTTAAGAGTCCTATATATGAGTAAAACTTTAGGCTAGTAGTTAAGAAAAATTATGTTTTTACCCTTTCACACCATTTCCTTAGAGAACCTTGCTCGCTAAAACTGTCTCGTATGAGCATGTTATATATAACAACGCTTGTTTGTTGAAAATTATAAGTGTTTACACTGAGTTTGATTAATTATAGGTTAATATAATAATAAACGCTAGAAAATTGAAAAACTTGTACTTTCGCTCTCATAATTTTCATCGAGACATACTTAGAAGAAATTGTGATGTCAAATTTATCCGTTGTTAAAACTAATATTTCTTCGTTTGAAAATTTGAGTTTTAATCAACCCTCCACAGAAGCTTATATTGAGTCGTCTATATATTTGTTCGCTAGTTTGCTTTGTCTTATCCCATATCTCATCTTTCTATGGGTAATTTTGGTAATAGAAACGAATGCACCGACAAAAACTTCCGCACGGATCTTCCGCACATGAATTTTCCGCACGGATCTTCCGCACAGGATTTTCCGCACATTTACACATCCGCAGGGAATGACCGCACGGATTTTTTGCACAAGAATCTTCCGCACGGATCTTCCGCACATTTTTTTGCACTAATAAAAATTGCCTAAATTTCAATAAAATCATGTTTATTGAAACGATTGGCAAAAAATCTTTAAAAAATGTGAGAAAAAAATTCAAAAATGTGCGGAAGATTCTAAAAATCCGTGCGGTCATTCCATGCAGAAGATCCGTGCGGAAAATCCTTGTGCGGAAGATCCCGTGCGGTCAATTCCTTAAAAAACTGTGCGGTGCATTCGTTCCTATTGCCGTAATTTTTATTGTTGACACCCCCCTCCTTCCCCAGAAAGACTTTTATAAGTAAAAGTGTTTTTAGATTTTGCTTAAAGACAAACAAAAATTCAACAATTCTGCTTATAGAATTATTTTCCATATTGGTATATCCGACTGCGTCCAATTAACTTGTCATTGCTCAGCATTTTTTCTAACCATTTTTAATGTTCCATACGAATATTGGGTTAATAAAGTTTGCTTTGATAGGGTAAAAATGAGACATTAAACAATTTTAGGTGTTAGGTGGGATATTAAATGGTTTTTTTTGGGCTTTTATTCCTCAATCCTTATTATTGGCTTGTAATCGTTTTCTGGTACTCTGTTTCCCATCTACTTTTTCAAAGACTTTGGAAGAGAGAATGTTCAAAGTAGATTTTTAAACTTCATTAACATATAACCTAACCCAAGCCTAACAAAAGCCTTGTACAGGACTTCGCACAAGATATAGACCCTTCTATACCTAGTCTAAGCCTAAGATTAAAGGAACAGCCCAGTTTATAGCTAAATGAGACGAACAAAATGACATCAAAATTATCCAATTTGAAAATTTTTTTGGGTTATTGAAACGAAAATATGAATCAGAAATTTTGTTTCAATAACCCAAAACAATTTTCACATTGGATAATTTTGATGTCATTTTGTTCGTCTCAATTAGCTATAAAAAATGGTTACAATTCCATTTTATGAAAATTTAAAAAATTGATGCAAAAATCGAAAAAAAATTTAGTTCTTGATTTTACTTACATGGATTTGGGGTGCTTTAATAGTAACGTTATTTTTAACTCCAGCAGTTAGTGTTTTGTATGATACTCAAGGATTTTCTTGGGGCTATTCAATGAAAAATTTTGGCTCAAATATGCCTCCGATTGAAATGGGTGTAACAATAAGTCAATTATGTTTAGCTGGTATTCTTTATCTTTTAATAATACCAAAGCTTATATTTGTTGTAAGTTAGATTTTTATATTATGAACAGCTGTATAAAAGAATTTTAGAAGAAGACATTCAATCCCGATGCAAATTACAAAGATGAGTTGAAATTACTCGTTCAGGTTATTTTGCATTAATTATCCACTATAGGCTTGCATTCGAATAGGTCAAGGGCAAAGGTTGCTTCTGTCCTGAGGACAAAATCTTGCCCCTGTTTGAAGGGGCAAGATTTTGTCCTCAATAAACACGATTTTATTGAAAATCAGGCAAAGTTACATTTTTTGACAACTTTTTTGACAACCTTTTGACAACTTTGTGACAACTTGTGTGTCCTGAGGTAAATAGAAAAATTTTAGGCCATAATCCTAAGTGGTTATTGCTCTTTTGGTAGTGTTTATTGGAACGTTTTATATCAGTATGTAGAGAATCCTGCCTTAGCTCCTTTTATAGGGAATATGGTTTGGATAGCTACAAATGGAATGAACCCTTTCATAAATTTTGCCATGAATAAGTTTCTTTTATTTGAAAAAGATGAAAGTTCAGTACCACATTTTTTAGATCAGTTCGAAATGCTTTTCTAAGGCTTATAGGCATGAAGAAAAACACTGCAGTTATAACAGTTTTGGCATTTCAACATAGAAATGGCTCGACAAATTTGATGAAATAAAATTTTGTTTGTATATTTCAAAAAAATTTCATAAATAAAAAGATGAGATGGAAACAAATGGGGCTCCTCGAGGAAAGAGGCACAAATCTCAGATGAAAAACTCAACAGTTATTAGCTAGAAAATGATTACTCACCATAGGTCGGCAGGGGGGGGGGGAGAGTCTCCCCCGACCCAAGCACTCATGGACCCAAAATTGTGGTCCAGAAAAAATCTGTGATCATCAAGTACCGTCCCTTTCCTTGTGAGAATTTTCAATGCAACACTTTAACTATACTAGTTTCTAAAACTTTATTAATTGAAAATATTTATGAAACCATAGAAACACTAGCAATTTCATTTTTTAATTTACGAAGCACTTTTGTAGTCAATGACTTAAAAAATTCTCTATATGGTGTGATGAAATAACAGATAGACAAGTATTCAAATGGAGCATGTAATTGAACCAGTAATAGGCACAATAATCCTACTACATCATTGTTGCATGGGAATTGAAATAAGACTATGCTGAAAAAGCAGATCGCCGGCCAAACTAAGCATATAAATGCCAACAAAATTTGAGTCGTAATAGTCTTGTAGAACATTTTCTGCAACCTAATGAAATTGTGATTTTTGATCTTTTTTATATGACGCACAAAAATTTTTGTATACACACTATGTATAACTGTAGTAAATACAAAAGAAAAACTGTAAACAGCCATTAAAATAATCGGCAACAACTTGGCTAATGGGATAGTAAGCTGGTATTTTTGCCAAGAAATAGTTTTCGTTTGATTATATAAAATCACTAGGCCTGTTTCCGGTATGTGTGAATCTTTTGTTACGTTCAATATGGATAATATATTCCATGTTTCTTCGAATGTTATTGACAAAAAGATGGATGGCAAAACAAATGCTAGGTAGAATGGACAATGAGAACTAATAAGTAGCAGATAGTAAAAACGAGAACGTTCTACAAAATCATGAATACGTCCAATAGACACCTATAAAACCATTAATGACATGAATTCATATCCTATTCTCATTCTGTATGTGTTTACTTAGACTTGAGCCAGGAGATCAATTGCGCACCTCGGAAAGTGGAAAGTAAAAAAGAAATATGTGAATTTTGAACGTACTTTTCACTTTCCGAGCTGCGCAATTGGCCCTAGAGTTAGAATATAGGTTCGGGAAACAGAGCCCAGGATATAATCACTTGAGTCCCCATTTCAATTGGGGAGATTCAACTAACAATCTACAGGGTAGTCCAAAAAAATGTCGTCTGAGCGATGTGATATCTATATGAATCCCCTCCACCCAATTAGATTTTTAGATGAATCCCTCAATTAAAATGGGGGGGGGGGGGGTTCAAATGGGTTTTTGCCAGGGTCCCTGGGTTCCAATCATTTCGGGTTCTTGGACCCATTTGGTCCAGGATACAAAAAAATCCTACTTGAACATATCGATAAACAATCTCATTTGATAAAGCCATCGTATAATGAGAAACAGTGATTAAAAACACAGTAAATGAAATATATCCTATATCAAATCTCGAAATAGTCAGAAAATGATTAGAAGCTAACGCTGGGATTGGAAATAGTGGTATGGGCTTCCAAAACCACATATTTACATCAAAAGCATAGCTAGAAACAATTGTGTAAAACAGATAATATTTGAACTTTCCCATGGATTTTGATTTTTTCAGCACACAGAATAAGGTTAACACAAACATTATTGTAGTAAATATGAAAGTAATGTCTATGGTTACAAAATAAATTTTTAAAAGAAGAGTATTAAAAAGCATTGTTGAAATAAAACTGTAGTAGCAAGAGTTTAGAAAACCAAAAATTCGGACGTGAAGTTTCGTATGTATAAATTAACTTAATTGCATTTTGTCTGAGTTTTACTAAATTTCACCTGCATATATGTGATTTCTCTCTATTTTATTCATAAAGGAAAATCGGAAAATTAACAAGGAAAATGAAAGAGCTTTCTATAAAATTTATTTTTAATGAAAACACGTTTGCAATTAAATAAAAACAATTTGTCACTAAATGCGACAAAAGTAAATAGGTCTTTAAATACTTGTCCTAAGGTCAGCTTTTTGATCGCACATCGATCGAATTAAATTGAATCGAAATCTAGTCAACCTATCGACTTTATAATGTGCGTTAATCGTTTCAATAAACACATTTGATTGATTCAGGCAACATTTCTTGTTGCAAGCTGAATTGTGTATTGATTGGTGAAGGGTTGGTGAAGATTGATGAAGGTTCATAGAATTTTGTTGTAAAATGCTCCTCGGAAAGTCGGAGATGGGCCCAAGGGCCAGGCGACAAAGTTTGAAAGTTTCTCGCCCGACCCCTACTAATATTATTATTTAGTATACTCGATGACTGAATGCAAACGCCGTTGGAATTAGCTCCGTAGCCTTCGTGGTCCTGGAGATATGGGCCATTTGGCTATAATTCCTTTTTTTCCAAAAGACAAAGTGTACCTTAATTAAATTCGGTTTTTACGATTGAGGTGTCGTTGGAAAGCTGGTGATCTGCGCTACATAAAGATATATTAACTTTCCCATAAACACCATGTTTTTGCTGAAAAATTGCGTTTTTCCAGAAATTTTCCTAAAATCGGATCCCCAAAAAAGACTTTTATGGCACTAAAACTTATCACAGAAATTCGATTGGGCTTAAGTTGAGTTATAAAAAGTTACAGCAGACTCTCTCTATTATCCTAGGAACAAGTCAAGCAAATCAGAAACACTAAAAAATATCTCCATAGAAGGAGGTCAAAAATTGAAAATTCATTAGATTAGCCAAAATTGCCATAATTTGTATATATTCGGAAAATTCATAAAAAAAATGGAGCATTTTTTGTTTTTACAGTAAATTCTGAATCGCTATAGGTACCAATAAGATGCCAAGGTAGTAATTATGTTTATTCCCAGCCACCGCCATAGCTGTTTTGACTATCTCCATCAAAGCCATAGATGTTTGACTATCCCCAGCCCATCCATAGCTGTTTTGACTATCTCTGTACATAGCAGGACTAATTTGTCATTTTTGGGACTAACTTGTCACTCCGGAACTAACTTGCCTAAGGGACTAACTTGAATTTGATGGGACTAACTTTTCCTTGGAACTAACCTGTCACCCAAGGAAAAAATCACGAAAATTTCACTTTTTTGAGATACCCTGTAGATTCTTGTGGATAGAACCAAATTCTTACTTGTATTACTTTAAACATGTGATAATTTAATTTTGCTAATATTCTCGTAGTGCTAAATCATTTTTCTACGATCGAATAAGGCTTTTTAAGCAAAATTTTTATTTAGTTGACGTTAATAATTATTAGATATTGTAAAATCCAAATTAAGTTACCTTAAGAAATTGATTATGGAAGTCATATTCTTTCGGGTGTAGACTTCATTCTTGAGCAATTGAAAGGTAGTGATTTGTAGTGACTTATAATTGGTAAAAATGGATAATTCGTCATTTGAACATAGCAATATTTCTACAATCGATGTGGCGCTACCATCTATAGAAGCTTATGTAAAATCATCGATATATTTGTTTTTCTGTGTATTTTCTCTAGTTCCTCATTTAATTTTTCTATGGGTAAGTTTGGAATCCCCATCCCCCAACAAGCTCCCCCAACCACAAGTGTACAAACTCCCTCCGAATTTCGGGGTGGGTCGTAACCCGCAAATCAAAATGAGTTTCGCTCGCAAATTTTGAGGGTGAGACTCATTTCAAAACATCTAAACAGCCGGTATTCTAGTGAAAATTCAATCTTTAGGTCATTTTCGCTTTAATATACCTCCCTTTCCCTGAATTAGGGAAGCATTTTTGTTCGGAGATACACGCAATAGGTTTTCCGCCTAAAAAACAACTGAGGAGACATTTTCGCAAACATTCGACGCAGCATTCGATAGCCAGGAAATTATGGATCAACTCAAAATGTGTTGGAATTTTTTTTAGATTTTGACTCACGACAAACAAAATTTCAACGGTGCTGCTTATCGGATTATGTTTCATTTGGGCATCTCAGATTGTATTCAATTGCTGTTTCATTGTTCTTCGTTTCTTTTTACAATTTTTAACGTACCTCCAGAATCTTGGTTAAACAAAGTTTGTTTTCGACTATTAAGTTTAAACTTGCACAACCACCCGTAAATTTTTTTGGAAAATGATCGTGTACCGCTGAAAATGTACCAAACAACAAAGAAACCCTTCTCCCTGTTGTATACATGAAAAAAATTTGGCAAAACATAAGAGCCACCCTCCACGCATACAGGGTGTTACAAAAAAAGCCGGACAAGATTTAAAACAAATGTTTTAAATTTTGTCCGGTTTTTTGTAACACCCTGTAGTTTCCTGCATCTGGACCCCCTGTACATGAATATGAATAGCAATGGTTTTTATGAAAATTAATTAATAAAAAATAATAATAAAATGATGTTCTTATTTTATGTATGTGGTGGAATTTTAAATGCTACGTTCTACACCTTTATCACACAAACCTTACTCTTGGCTTTTAATCGTTTTGTGACATTGTGTTTTCCGTCAACTTTGGCAAAGGCTTGTGAGCAGAAACCAATAACAGTAAGTCTATCTTTTTTATCCTAATTTTCTAGTCATTTTTATGAAATTACATGGCTATCGGCTTCCAAGAGTCTCCCCTATCATACAAGAAAAATCAAAACACAACTACGGCAAGTCGCTCGAGCTTACCGGACTCCAATCTTTTGGGGTCGGGGGGTAAAATTCATTAATGAGCTAGTCCCCTAAACCATTCATCATCATATAACAATTATTTTTTGAGGTACCATATGAGTATACACTTTGAGACTTTATTGACTAACTTTTCACATAAAACCGACTGAAACCAAATTAACAGGATCCAACCCTACTTTTTAAACATGAAAACTTTTTAAGATCTTGATCATATTTACTTGGTTATGGGGTCTAATCATTCTAATTTTGTTTTTATCACCGTTTGTTAGTTTTTATTATGACCTACAATTGTCTTCATGGAGTTATACTGTGAATGACTTTGACAAAATTATGAATCTTGCTGAATGTATATTAACTATGAGTCAATTAAGCATTGCAGCAATACTTTATCTATTAGTCATACTAAAGCTGCTCTTCATGGTAATTTAATTTTTCTTCAAGAGGATCAAGTTTCAAAAATTTTAGAAGAAAAACTTTCATACTGACAAAAATTATAAGCATGAACGGATTCTACTAGTACAAGTTTGTTGACTCTAACGATCTAATTGATCAATTAAATCCTAAACATTTAGGCCATCATCTTAAGTTGTTATTGTACATTCACAGATTTTTATTGGGACTTTTTATACAGCTATATCTATAATCCAGGGGTAACCCCTTTTATAGGTAACATGCTTTGGATTGTTGAAAATGGGATGAACCCTTTCTTGTATTTTGCTATGAATAGGTAATTCGGAATTTTTCGATTAGGAAAAGGTTTGAACATCTTTTTTAGGACTGTCCGAAATGCTTTTCTACGCTTTTTCGGCATACAGAAACAACAATCATCTACAGCAACAGTATTAGTGGTACATAAAAAGAGCAATAACGAAGCTAATAAACAATTGAATTCAAAAATTTGAATAAATATTTTTTATTGGTTATGTAAAGCAAACAACAAAAAAGTAGGATGGACAGGGCTGTCCCATACTGTTCTGCCTTGGCCTCCCTCCCTTGACAAGGAGGTCAAGGCATAACAATACGGGACAGGACATGTCAGAACAGGAAAGGACAAGACATGAAGAACAGCATAAGTGAGCAAGGGATGGGATCAGCGACCAAAAATGCGAATTGGGTCTATTACCCATTTCATATTTTTGCGAATTGGGTCTATAAAAAATCGAATTTGCGCAAGTTTGGTATATAAAAATGCAAATTTTTTGTTGCGATTTTGATGACTTCAATATTATTTTTTTTCGCGCTTCGCTCGAAAAAATGCGAAATGGGTGCTTAATTTTTTTTCGCGAATGCGTCGAAATGCGGAGGGGGTCATGCCCCTCTTCCCACGTATGAAGAATAGAGAGGAAGGTCAAGGCAGTATTGGTAGGGTAGAGCAGGAACGGGCAAGGCGAGACAGGATAGGGCAGAGTTTGATAGTGCAGAGCAAATTTGGCACAGAGAAAGCCAATGTCGATTAATATGATCTTATGTGACGATGATGAATGTAAAATGAAGAGATCTCATGTTGTTTATGGTATGTTTCAGCGCCTAGTAAGTGCATTTGTGCAGATACGCTTGCTTTGTTTAAAAAATCTCAATTTTTTGAAACGATTGCCTGAAGACTATCATCTTTGCAAAACTTCTCAAAAAATAAGTTGTTTTCTTTTCGAGATGTCATCTTGCTAGGAATAGTATCATTTTTTCTTGTTTTTGTTTAGAATATGGATTGAAAAATACTCCAAAAGACCTCGTGTTGTTTATTTGCTTCAATGTTTTCTAAAAAGCAAAAGAACGAGTGGCAAGATAGGAAAAATAGCAAAGGTTTGTTTTTATCATATTCTTGTTTTCGTTTAGCATTAGGAAGAAGGTTTTGAAGAATTTGTAGTTAAAAATCTTTTATTAATTTTATTTTTTAATTAATTACAAATTTTACTTATCAATATTTAAAAATTGACTAAAATGGGGGCCAATAACAGCAGAAACTCGGAAGAATTCATTGCTGAGTGCAAAAAGAAGGTCCGTAAAGAGGTAAACAAAAAAGATTTTTTGTAGTGTAGTACCTCCGATTTCCCTACTAATGACCTATGAATCAGGTCTTTTGCCAATATCACACTCATAGGTGAAAACGAGTAGAAATTTCCACCCCAGCACAAAAGTGGTCGACCCCGGATCCCATTTTTCTCACTCAATTATTTTTTTAAATAATTTTTTCTCATACAATATTTTTTTCTCACGTCACGATGTCATCATGACGCCGCGACGCTATTATCACATCACGACACTGTCAAGATATCACGATGCTGTCATGACGCCGCGACGCTGTCATGATGTCGCGAAGTTGTCACGATATCGCGATGCCTTCATGACGCACGATGTTGTTATGACGTCGCAATGACGTCGTTATGAAGCCGCAACGCCGTCGTGATAGGCGTTATGACAGCACGTGAGAAAAAAATATCGTGTGAGAAAAGAAAATTTATGCTACGACCTCCCCCCGCGCAAATTTCGCGCCAAAGGCGTAAAAAAAATAAGGGGAACCCTTATGAGGGAAGTGGTCGATCCCACCCTCGGCGCAAAAAACTGTAATGTAACATTCTTCTTGGCTTTGTTGCTTAAAATTTATTTTATTTTTTATAAATAATTAACATTACTCGTTCTCTATCAAGATCTATTAAAACAGATTCACCCTATGATGATTCTTTCCCTTCCTCTCTATTTGTACTTTGGCTTCTTAATGTTGCTATAGGCCTTCCAACACTAAATTTTTTTTTGACATGGGGGAACTCGTATCCGAAGCAATTTTTTGATTTTGACCGCAAGAAAAGGTCGAATCGGCCAGAGGGACCAGACCTGGGGAATTTCATAAAATGGCCATAACTTTTTTCTTAATTTAAAAAACCCGTTAGCATTAGATCATCTCAACGCAAAATTTTATGAAAAACAACTTTGTATAACACCACTTTCCCAGGAAAATATCATTCGAGCGGTCAAAAATTCGATTTTTGACCAAAAAATGTCAAAAATCTATCTTAAGACGGGGTCATTTTCTGCAAAAGTGGTCGACCCTCCACGCGAATTTCGTTCCGAAGGCGCAAAATTATAAGGGGGATTCTTATGGGGATGGGTAAAAATTTTACCCTTTCTTCGTGCAAAATTGCGAACAATTTATTTAAAATGTAATAATTGGGCCGTCGCGCAGATTTTCAGAAAATATCCACATCTTGGAAAACACTTTTTCATCTATAGCCACATTCCTAATGATCTTATAAATTTTTAAAAACATATACTTTTTAGGTCAGTGATTATCCTATTACCATTTTCACCCGCTCTAATGATGAGCCTAGCCATAAGGCTATGGACTTGCTAATTGACCAGGGTTTTCGCTTCAAGGAGAAGGATTTGCAACTTATCTATGACTCAAATCATGACACTTGTCTGGTAAATTTTAATTTTTGTAAAATTAATATAAAAAATTGTTTTAGGACTTATGGAATGGTCTGGTACACGAAACTGGAAGAAATGTAACTCCACATATTTTTATTTGTGGTAATTATATTGGAGGTATGCATCTTGAAAATTTTTTACAATTGTGAATCAGTACCGGGGGTTGAGCGCTTAATGCGTTCGAGGTTTTTCTGAGTATGGCTTCTATTGGCACTCCAGAACAACACTCCGTTTGTTATCTTTGATATACAGGGTGGCTAAAAAAGTGGATTTTTGCGATTTTTCGACCAAATTTTCGTAAAATTTTTTTATATTTTTCTAAAATGGGGATTTTCATGCGAGAAATCGATTGCGCGCATTGAAAAATCTTGAAAACGCTTTTCTGACCCCAGATCAGCCATAGCTTATCTTTTAAAAAAGTTTTGAGGGGTATCCCATAAAAGTGGTGTCGATCGTCTTCTCTCATCGTTTCCTACAACTTTTGTTTTATCGTTTAGGGTTTAAATGAAGCGTTTACGAGATCGTCCAACAAACAAACACATATATTATACGTTTAATGTTATAGGATATTTCATTGTTTTCATAAAAAATGCGATTTTTTAACAACAATCGTTAACATTTGGCTATTTTTGCCCCAAAACTGTGATTTTTGATATAAATCAACCACAATACCGCCCAGTGGTTCTGGGAGTCTGGCACTGTTTATCTTTCTTTAATATTCAATCTTTGCATTTTAGGGTACAAAGAACTCAATGAACTAGTTAAAGAAAAGGAGCTTCTTGGTGCGGTCCGTGAGTGTTGGATGCAATATGACAACAACCCGCAAGCTAAATTCCAGTGAAATTTTCACATTTTGATAATAAAATTTGAAAAAAATTTGTTATAAAATTCTACCTGGACATTGTAGTCATTTTAAATGTAAATAAATAGATTTATATATTTTTTGTTTATTTACTTTGTTGGGTCTTCTTCCTAGAATATTTACACTGTCAAATTTTGAAAAAACCCACTTTAAATTTTTTACAGCTTTGATTTAATAATTTTTACAATGGGCTCAAAAACACCTCCGCCAGATATTGCTGAACGTATACAATTGAGGAAGGATATTAAAAACGAGGTCAATATGGGAATTTTTTGTCCGTTACATAAATCTATCTACTCCGTTATAGAGGGAGGGGTAAAGTTGGTCAAAAATAGGTACTTTTTATGGCCTGTACCAGAAACGACTCGAGCCTCGGGGGAGGGGGTCAGCAGCGGGCCCCAGTGACCCGCTACGGGCCTCTCGTGTAGTTTGATTTTATGCTGAGAATTTCCAAAGGGTCAGCAGCGGTCCGTTACCGGCCTCTCGGATAGTTTCTGGTACCATCACAAAGCCTGATTATGGATAGGAAAGTAATATTTCATACAATTATTTTAGATATCTTCTTATCCCATTGTTATCTATTCAAAACCTAGATGTGGCTATTGTGATTTAGCCAAAGATTTGTTCAACCAAGAAAAATTGAAATTCAAAGAATTTGACTTGAATTCCATCGCTCTAAAATCTCCAGACACATATAAGGTATATCTTTTTTTTTACTAATTCCATCATAGAATATTTTAGAACTACATCAACGCTTTGATCGATATAACAAAGTTAAAAACGGTGCCACAAATTTTTATATGCGGGAAATTTATAGGAGGTATAATGTTGAAACTCTAGGGTATTTCTCGCCAGAAAAAGGTTATCCCAATGTGAAGTGGAAAGGATCGTTTGATGAATCGTTTTTGTGACGTTAGAAAGCTAGCAATCGAATGACACCAAAATCATGCCATAACTCTTTGCGGAGATATTGCATATTAATAAACAAATATCGAAAAATTGACATTTTTACTAATTATGCAATAACCCCTCAACCAAAAAGAGTTATGGCATGATTTTGGTGTCATTCAATTGCTACAAAATCCAGCTTTCTAACGACGCAAAAACTATCAGGATTGGCTTTTGTATTTCCGGAGAAATCTTCGAAAATATAAAAAAAAGTTTTGAAATGTCAACTTTTGAAGCATCAAAAGACCAGTAGAAAGATTTCATGGTGAAGTGTCAAGCATCTCAGTAAAAATTTTCGCTCTGATAGGATCGAATCATGAACAATTTGAACGCAAAATGAGATGCTTGTCACGTAACCATGGGGTTTTTCGCTTAGCGGAAATGCCCTAAATTTTTATATATTGATAATGATTTTTTTATAGGTTATTTTGACTTGCATCAAATAAGCCAAGAAAATCGTTTGCTTGAACTGGTAGCCGAATGTTCGGGTTAAATTCTTGAAGCATAGAATCTCATTACATTTTTTGCCATTTCTAGTCCAGTTTAGAGCAATATTAGGTGGAGCTTAGGGGGTGGAAAATTGTGGCTAGGGCCACTCAGGCTGAGAAACAGCCCCCCTATCATCTAGTAGTGCTTCAGTGTTTTTTATTTATTCTTATATTTTATATTATTATATAAAATTATATATAAAATTAAATTTAAAGATTAAGCTTGTTTCTAATTTCTAATATTTATCTTGAATTATCTTACAATGAGGATTGTTAAACGTATATGCCGCGTATCCATAGGCGGGGAGGGCTAGCCAAAGGGGGGCTAAAGCCTTCCCCTGTTGCCGAAAATTTTAAGAAAAAAAACAACACCTTATGATATAAAGGTGATATTGTGAAGAAGACGCCACAATAAGATCAATTTCGAATATGTTTTGAATTTGTTTGTGTATTACAACGAAAACCCTTTTAATTAAATTCAAACTCAATCTTATTTTTCTTTCAAATTATTTATTGGGTCGACGGTGGCGGGTCGCTGTCGATCCTTCGGTCGAAACCGGTTCTTAGAATTTTTCAATTAATAGGTCGGGGTGGTGGTTTCATACCAATTGCTGGCTGCCGTGTCGCTGGTCTTGGTTCTGGTAGTTCGACAGTTTCATGCCAATTGCTGGTTGTCGTCTACTAGTTCCGTGCTTTGGTTTTGAGTACTTATTACGGTGGCAATTTATAGGCCGGCGGCGTGGTGGTTTCATGCCAATTGCTGGATGCCGTGTCGCTGGTCTTGGTCCTGGTAGTTCGACAGTTTCATGCCAATTGCTGGCTGTCGTCTATTAGTTCCGTGCCTTGGTTTTGAGTACTTATTTCCATACTTTGCACTGTGCCTTTATCTCCCGTCCTGGCTTTTTGAATTATGTTGATAGTCGGAAAATTGTCGAAGGGAACGTAAAAAATCCTGAGACAATTTTCTGTCTAATTTGGTCGTTTACCGTTAATTGTATTTTTGTGGATGTTTTGAAATCAAAAATAAATAAAAGAATTTTATGAAAAAGCTTTACTTATTTTACTCATTTGGGTCGCTGAACCCGCACTGCTATTTCTTGCGCTAAGAGCGCCTAAAAGTTTATTTCCATTTTAGATTTTTTGGCACAAGTATTATCTCCGACATTGTGCCTCAAGAATCTCCGAACAAGACCGATCGCTAACTGAAATTTATAAGTTTGTCAAGCTTTAGTGCAAGAGAAAGATTTTGTAGCAAGAGTATTATTTTCGACGTTTCGCCTCAAGAATCTCCGAACAAGACCACTCGGTGCAAGGGAAAGGTTAGCAATTTTATTTAAATTTTACAATATAAAGGCTATACCCTATTATTTTTTCAACATTTTGGTCATTTTATCGATTAGCTCTCCCCCGTCAGAAAATTCTGGCTACGCCTATGCGCGTACCTATAGTTTTATGCCAAAATTTGTTTTTTGCCAGATTGGCTAATTTTTTGTATATAGGAGTAATTTATGCGGAGAATCGATTGCATGCATTTCCGAAGTGTGAAAACTTTTCCTTGACTCTGATTCAGTGTATGGAAGAGAAAAAAAGAAAATTTTTCGAATTTTCATCCGGAAATCATCTTCCTGGGGGTAATTTTATGCAGGGAATCGATTGCGAATATTTTCGAAACATGAAAAAATTTCCTTGACACTAATTTATGTGGTACGTGGCCTTTAAATTCCAATTATGCTAATTTCGTTTAGATTTAATTTGAATCTTCAATCATGGGCGGGCAACTTTCCACTCGAATCAATGAAGATGATATTAAGCGGGAGGTATAATCGAAATTTTTTCTGGGTTTACACGGATGATTTGATTGAAGTTCGTTGATTCCTTTGAATTTGTGTTCCCCATACCCAAGAACCTCTGAGTACAAAAAATCAGCCGATTTTGGGGATTTTTCAAAAAATTTGATCAATCGTTTCAATATCACCGAATCTTATTCAATCAAATCATCCGTGTAAACCTAGAAAAAATTTCAACTATATTCTATTTTCACACATTTGATAATACCCTAAATTTTAAGGTTGCGGAGCATCCAATCGTGATATATACTAAAGAAAATTGCAGTTATTGTAAGCAAGCCAAAGAGTTGTTAAACAAAGATCGATTGAAATTTAAAGAACATGACCTAGATTCTATGGCTCTTATATCTCCAGATAAATATCAGGTATTTACAAAATTTTCACATTCAATATTAGGGGTAGAAAAGGCAGCACTCGGTCCGCCATTCATAGGATGACATGTAACGGCTGAGGCTAGTTCGGTTTAGGTCCCGCACTTAAAGGACCAGTCATCCTTCAAGAGCATATTTTTAACGACGGTATTTTTTCTTGTAACATTTTTTACTTTTTTTGTAACATCGGGTACTTTTTTGTAACATCGAGTACTTTTTTTGTAACATTTTTTAAGCCCAAGCCCAAAATTTTCTCAAAAATGATCCTGGAGGGGAATCGATTGCGCGCATTCCCGAAGCGCGAAAACACTTTCTGAGTCCTGATTCAGGGCCATAAATGTCTAAAGGGTGATGATCCTGAATCAGGATTCGGAGAGCGTTTTTGTGCTTCGGGAATGTGCGCAATCGATTTCCCGTATAAAAATACCCCCTATGTTCATTTTGAGGAAATTATGAGAAATAAAATTTTTCGATTTGAGACCACCTAAACCAAACTAGCAGTTTTCGGTTCACATTCCGAATTTGTTTCAAAAGTCAATTTAATTTGTTGAATATAACATTTTAATTTTTAGTCCTATATAAATGGATTGGTTTATCTCACAAGACAAACGACGGTGCCTCAAATTTTCATTTGCGGAAAATTTATTGGAGGTTTAACTTTTTTTACTGATTGCTTATACGATTTAATTTCTAGGATATACCGAGTTAAACCAATTACGGTATGAAAAGAAGTTGTCCGATCTGCTAAATGAATGCCGCAATTGGAGTTAGGAATCATATCGAATATATTAAAAATAAAAAACCAAATTTTTGCAATTTTCGCGCGATTTTTTTCAACATTTTAAGTTTTTTATTTCACTAAAATAACCCTATGGAGGGGGAGCAGGGTCTGAAAAGATGTTAGCACTCAAAAGCATTCACAAGGTGCTTTTGGATGCTGGGTGGGGTCTAGCACCTACTTTTTCGAGCCATAGGTGGGGTTTCTATGTGAGAAATCGATTGTGAACATTTAAAAACGCTTCCCTGACCTTGAATTATCATATTCTCGTTTTAAGATTCACAGATCTTTCTGAATCAGGGTCAGAGACGCGTTTTCAAATTTAGGCAATGCGGGAAATCGATTTCTCCCATATAGGATTATTTTGGTGAGTATTTAAAATCTTGAAATTTTTTTTGAAAAAGTACCAAAAATCCGGTTTTTATGTTGCATTCTGTTTACATTGAATGATAGTTTTATTATAGTTCATTTCCACCCATAAAAACATACACCGCATGCGATGGCAAGTGGTCCAAGGCGCGGCCCGTCTGATCTGATAAGCTAAGCAACGTTGGACCCGCAGGTGCCCAACGTTGGATCCCACGAGGGCAAAAATTTTGATTTACAAAAAAATTTTTACAAACAATGGAGCAAAAATTTGTTGCTCCAAAAGAATTTTTGAACTTCAAAAGTTTTACACCCCGGGGATCGAACCTGCGAGCCCAACGTTGTTTAAATGCCAGATCGAACGGGTGGCACCTTGATCACTTGGCCATCGCATGCGGGCTATTTTTTATGGGCGTAAACGGGCTATATTTTAGGTTGTTCTGTTGCTATAAAATTCGATCTATATTTTAAAGAGGAAGGGCCGATTGAGGCGGGTTATCGCAAAAAATTCTTTTTTTCAAAATTTTTTCGACAAACGTAAAAAATATTCGAAATTTTTAGGATTTTTATTGATTGAAACTTGCTGTAAAAAAGGCCAAAAAACTCCCAAAAAATTTTTTTCGATTTTTCTTCGAATACGTGACATAGACCTTTAAATTCCAATTATGTTAATTTCGTTTAGATTTAATTTGAATTTTCAATTATGGGCGGGCAAATTTTCACTCGAATCAATGAAGATGATATCAAGCGGGAGGTATAATCGAAAAATAGCATTTTTTCATCATTTCGAACATTTTTTACGTTTGTTGAAAAAATTTTTTTGTGATAACTCGTCTCAATCGGTCCTTTAATTTATAATAAATAAATTTTTGAATATCTTATATATATTTTCATGAAAAGTTGTCCGATCTGTTAAATAAATACCGCGATTGGAATTAGGAATCATACAAATCAAATAGCATTAAAAATACAGGGTGAAGCATAAAAAACCGGAGATTTTGTTTCAAAATTCTTAAGTTTTTTAATTTTCATCAAAATAATCCTATGTGGGGTTTTTAAAAAAAGCTACAACATGAAATGAAAAATATATAGCCGCTTTTATGCAATTTTAAGCATAAAAAAATGAGTCAAAAACAAATCACCTTTATTTTACAATAACGACACAAATAATGCCTCTATACATTCCTAATAATCATATTAACCAACTCTTGCTGCAAAAAGTCGTCGTTTTCCAATTCGTGCTACATACAGTCGTTTTCCAGGGGATGGTGGTTCTTCGGACTCGGTATCGCCACGTTTGTGCATAAAATGTCTGTAAATATGAAATGTATGTTTCAATTATGATATTGAAAGTTTATATTACCTAACTATATCATCATCTGATAGTGGGTCATATGTCCGTGAAAGCAATCTAGGTCTTAATCTTGTCAGCATAAATCTAGGTGACCAAGTTAATCTTTTTTCAATAATTGATGGCATATAATCTTCTATAATGAAAAAAATAACAAAAGTTTTCTTGAGGAATTGTTCAATTCATGCAAAAATGATTAAAAATTATACAGGGTGTCCCAAAAAATGGAATTTTCGTGATTTTTTCATGAATTTTGGACCCGAAAATTTTTTCTAAAAATGATTCCTATAGGAGTAATTTGATGCGGGGAATCGATTACAAGCACTTCCGAAGCGTGAAAATGTTTCCTTGACCCTGATTCAAAATAGAGTATTGAAAAGAAAATGAAAAAAATTCGACCGTCATCAGACTGATTTTGTCAAATTTGATATCTCAAAAACAACACTTTTCTGAAAAATCAGTAGACTTAGCACCCCTGGTCAAACCCCTAAAACTCATGATATGGTACTCGTTTTGCGTGCTCGGCGAGCTGAGTATATTAGCGAAATTAAAAAAATTTGTCTGTACTTTTTCGGCTTTTGGTGCGCTGTGGTTTGTATAAATTTTTTAAAATAGACTTTGTCTTGACCCGTTTCTCGATTTTCGACTACATTGAGCTATAGCTCGATTCTTCGAGGTATAAACAAGGCTCAATAGCGGAGGAAAATTTAAAATTTATATAACAAGAATATATAGCGGGGGAACATTTAAAATTTATATAAAATGAATATATTAAATGATGCAAGAACAATTCGACTCCGAATGGAATTGAACAGTAGCCTACGGAACAGAGAAATTTTTTCCCCAAAAACTAATGGCAAAATTTTTCATGTAATTTTAAGGGGGCAGATGCCTGTTGGTGAAATGAAATCTCTACCAGTTGGTGACATAGATTTATGTCACCAACTGGCAATTGGGAAAATTCCATTTGGTAACATGAAATTTCTACTAAGGCTTAGGCTTAGGTCTAGGCTTACGTTTAGGTCTAGTCTTAGGCCTAGGTTTAAGTATAAGTTTTAGGCCTATGCTTACTCTTAGGTCTAGTCTTAGGCCTAGGTTTACGCTTAGGTCTAGTCTTAGACCTAAGCCTAGGCCTTGGTGGACCAGGAAAAATTGAATGACCATTATCCTATCCATTAAGCCATACGCGCCCAGTTATAGTCCGTTTCAGCTCCAACTATAAAAAAGC
The DNA here is from genome assembly GCA_034698545.1 of Acrobeloides obliquus. Lineage (NCBI taxonomy): Eukaryota > Metazoa > Nematoda > Chromadorea > Rhabditida > Cephalobidae > Acrobeloides > Acrobeloides obliquus. Next base: position 3,410 of record JAQGBS010000165.1, on the reverse strand, counting down.
TAAACCCAAAATTCAATATCCGAAGTCGGCATCCCGTCCAATCTGGCAAGTTAATCAACGTTGGGCCGAATGGATGGGGATCGTAAGTTCGATCCCCATCCGCTCCCTCGATAAAAATTTTTGTATATGTATATTTTTATGTAAGGAATACGTTGGTAGAGTTTTTTTTAAAAAAAAACTTATTTTCCAATTTCAATGATTTTGAAGTCATTTTATTCGTCTCGATGAGTTATAAAAAAATGCCATCTTTCTTTTTTCTTAAAACAATTTGAATTTTATAATGATTTATTATCAACGTTGGCCCAACGTTGCTTAACTTGCCATATCGGACGGAATGCTAACTTCGGACTTTGAATTTTGAGTCCAGTTTTTTATAGTTGAGGCTGAAACGGACTATGTTTAGAACTTCGCCATGTTAATGAGTTTTTTTTGAAAATTTTTTACCTTCTGTATTTTGTGCTGAAATCATAGCTACTAGAATAACTATCAATAAACCTAATATTCTCCAACAACAAAATGGCACCATCAACATTTTTATAAATTAGAAAAAATATACAAACTCTTGGCTAACCAAAAGCTCCCAATAACAAATAGATAGAATTGGTATAGATAAATACTAATGCCAATATCGTCCCGCCTTATTTCATCGTTCCGCCTTATTCAAACTTTTTATGATCCAAGAATTAGTTAAATAAATAGCTCTATAAGCATTCTTTGGGTAAAATTAATCGTCGGCCACACGAACACGAAAAGTCTGAGTGGGATAAATAGAATACAATTGTATAGATCTAACACATTTTTATGGCACAGCAAATGTTATGTAATGGCAAAAATAAAATTCTTCGTAGGGGGATAATTTTTTAATTAGATTCTGCATGACTTCATGAGAAAATACTATATATATAAAGGGAAAGAAAAGGTACTAGAACTGCTGTAGGAACGGTTTTTTCATATAAAGAAATAAAATGAAGTCATCGGTAGTTGCTAAATGTGGATCTTTCGTAATAAAGAAAGGTCACGTGGAAAAAATCATTTTGTTGTTCCCCAAAAAATTCTTCATACATGATTAATCCAGCATGGATAAACCCCAGAAGTTGATTATAGTCTGTTTTCTTAGTGTTGTTTAAAAATCCCGTGTTTTGAAATTCGAAAAATACAAATTGTATGGCATTGTTGGCACTAGATGACCCCTTACGGTCGATTCTTACCGGTCTTTTCTTACCATTCACTATTGAGATCACAATAAACAACTTCCAAATTTGACATTTTCGAAGCGAAAAAATGCGAAAAAAATTTTCGAAAATTTTTTCACGTGGGTGGCCCCCTATTGTGTAGTAGCTTCGCATCCTGTATTTTCATATATAGTCGTTTCAATTAGAATGCTCGAAAAATTTGATCTGCTTGGCGCAGAATCAAATGGCGCAATATTCATCTTGAATGAGAGGGGTTGAAACCCTTGCCCAAGCTTTATTTTTCGAATAAAAAAAGTTATCTAAGCAACTCCTTAAGTCTTCTGAAAAATTCAAAATGAACTTTGCTCGACTTCCGTGTTACATCATTATGATTCCGTGTTACGTAACCTTTTTTATGCTTTCTGACTAAAAAGTAAGTTCGGATTTTGAAGGATATGGAGATTCGATTTCAGGAAAGAGTCTAATTTCTGAGGTATTAAAGTTTGTTTCCGCATAAAAAAGTCCGGGGGCGATGGCCAAGTGGTCCAAAGTGCCGTCCGTCCGATCTGACAAGTTAAGCAACGTTTTCAAGATTTTTAAAGGTTCAATCGAAATTACTCTTAGAGATGTGATTTCCAGATAAAAAAATGCAAAAACTATCGTTTTCGCTTCAAAACCCAATTTTTCTCCTAAATCAGGATCAGGGAAGCGTGTTCAGGGTTCGGGAATGCGCGCAATTGATTACCTACATAAAATTACCCCTCATGGGCATTTTTAGAAAAATAAATTTCCGGATCCCAAAAATCCACTTCTTTGGGTCACCCTGTACATACATAAAAAATTACATTATTTTTTAATCCAATGTCTTCCAGACCAGTAGCGTAGCGCAACTCGAATTTGGGGGGGGAGGCCAATCCCTCACCTTGGTCACAAAAGGAGGAACCATTAGGAACAATTCTTCATTTTTTCGATTTCGGGGGGGGGCATGACCCCTCTTGGCCCAGTAAGTGCTACACTACTGTTCCAGTTGATCTTTCCCAAACATGGCTAAAAATTATTTATGATCAATTTTCCCATTGGATAAAAAATTCTTATTGTTTGTATCCAACCTATAATCAAGTTTTTACTCGTCTTACGAATTTGAAAGAAAAGTTTAAAGAGAAAAAAGTGGTCCTTTTCTCTTTTAAGTTCTTGATGATTATATGCGTAATTTTCCTCAGCGAAAACTTAGTTAAAAATTAATTAAAAGTAAAAAGTCTAAGCGAAAAATTATTTATGACCAATTTTCCCATTGGGATAAAAAGTTCGAATTTTCGACAAAAGAATCTTCAAATCGTTTAAATTTTTGCATTCACAAAGGGCATGCACGAAGTGACGCTTGAATTTGTCAAAAAGTCTTATATATTCTGAAAGAGCATACCTGATAATCCTTTAGAAATGACAAAATTAGCTTCTATAACTCTAATCCTGAGGGGATAAAAAATATACACTACTGTGTAAATAAAAAATGATCCATTTAATCAAAAAGCAAGATGGCTCAGTTGATCGATTGCAGGCCAATGACAGTTGATCCGGGGTTCGACTTCCCTTGCAGTCCAAAAGTTTTTGCTTTTTCTTAAAAATTTTTTATTTTTAGAGTTATAGCAGCTAATTTTGTTATTTCTAAGACCGGCCGCAAGTTGTCGTTGTACTTTGGTTTTGTACCGTTGTACCTTTCTGTTGTATCGTGGTACGACAAAAAGTACGACAACTTGCGGCTTCATGCGGTGGTACGACAACTTGCGGTCGGCCTAAAGGGTTATCAGATATGCTCTTTCAGACTTTTTGAAAAACTCACTTTATACATGTCCCTTGTCAGGGTTTTTGCCACGAGAAACTCGAATCTAAAAGAATTTTTTGATTTTGACCTCTGGAAGTTACCTGACAAGGGGTATACCCGGAGATGCCAAGAACAATTTTTTCTTAAGTAAATCTAACTTCAAAAATCTATCTAAAAGTTTCAGATATGCTTAGGCATATCTGAAAATTTCAGAAATTATAGACTCAGATAGGCCTAAACTTAACCTTAAAGAGTTTCAAACTGACCTTATAAATCATTACAATCGTTGCGAAAAACGATGAAAACCGTAAAAATTGGACCGAAATTTACATGAGTAAGTTATAAACTGACCAGGTAAGTTGTAAACTGACTAAGGTAAATTGCAAACTGACCTTGGTCAGTCTGCAACTTACCTGGTC
>JAQGBS010000164.1:0-27198 GCA_034698545.1 Acrobeloides obliquus | reverse complement strand
AAAGACCTCGTGTTGTTTATTTGCTTCAATGTTTTCTAAAAAGCAAAAGAACGAGTGGCAAGATAGGAAAAATAGCAGAGGTTTGTTTTTATCATATTCTTGTTTTCGTTTAGCATTAGGAAGAAGGTTTTGAAGAATTTGTAGTTAACAATCTTTTATTATTTTTTAATAACAAATTTTAGTTATCAATATTTAAAAGTTGACTAAAATGGGAGCCAATAATAGCAGAAACTCGGAAGAATTCATTGCTGAGTGCAAAAAGAAGGTCCGTAAAGAGGTAAAAAAAGATTTTTGTAGTGTAATACCTCCGATTTTCCTACTAGTGAACTATGAATAAGGTCTTTTGCCAATACCACACCCATAGGTGAAAACGAGTAGAAATTTCCACCCTAGCGCAAAAGTGGTCGACCCCGGATCCCATTTTTTCTCACTCAATTATTTTTTTAAATAATTTTTTTCTCACATATATTTTTTTCTCATACAATATTTTTTCTGCCGTCATGACGTCGCGATGCCATCATGAACCGCGACGCTGTCATGATGTCTCAAAGCCGTCACGATGCCATCATGACGCCGCGACGCTATTATGACATCACGACACTGTCAAGATATCACGATGCTGTCATGACGCCGCGACGCTGTCATGATGTCGCGAAGCTGTCACGATGTCGCGATGCCTTCATGACGCCACGATGCTGTTATGATTCGCGACGCTATCGTAACGTCGCGATGACGTCGTTATGAAGCCGCAATGCCGTCGTGATAGGCGTCATGACAGCACGTGAGAAAAAATTTATGCTATCCATAGGTGTATAAGGGGGTGGTAGTTCAGAGCGATTGCGGTACGTTTGACGACCTTTTTTTTTTGGTCGACGCGCTTCACGTCACAAATTTTTTTAACGTGCCGCAAGCGCATGCGGTACGTTTTTTATTTTCCCTTGCGGCATGCGGTACGTTTTCATTTTTCGGGCCTCGTGCGGCTGTATCAGGGTGGGAGGCTACCACTCCCTATATTTCTATGATGCTATCGATCTCTCCCGCGCAAATTTCGCGCCGAACGCGTAAAAAAATAAGGGAACTTTTATGAGGGGAAGTGGTCGACCCCACCTTCGGCGCAAAAAACTGTAGGGACCAGACCTGGGGAGTTTCATAAAATGACCATAACTTTTTTCTTAATTTAAAAAACCCGTTAGCATTGGGTCAATTGAACGCGAAATTTTATGAAGAACAACTTTGTATAACATCACTTTCCCAGGAAATATCATTCGAGCGGTCAAAAATTCGATTTTTGACCGAAAAATGTCAAAAACTTATCTTAAGATGACTGTAAGACTGGGTCATTTTCTGCAAAAGTGGTCGACCCACCACGCGAATTTCGTTCCGAAGGCGCAAAATTATAAGGGGGACCCTTATGGGGAGGGGGGGGGGGGGGTAAAAACTTTTTCATCTATGGCCACACCCCTAATGATCTTATAAATCCTTAAAAACATATACTTTTTAGGTCAGTGACTATCCTATTACCATTTTCACCCGCTCTAATGATGAACCTAGCCATAAGGCTATGGACTTGCTAATTGACCAGGGTTTTCGCTTCAAGGAGAAGGATTTGCAACTTATCTATGACTCAAATCATGACACTTGTCTGGTAAATTTTAATTTTTGTAAAATTAATATAAAAAATTGTTTTAGGACTTATGGAATGGTCTGGTACACGAAACTGGAAGAAATGTAACTCCACATATTTTTGTTTGTGGCAATTATATTGGAGGTATGCATCTTGAAAATTTTTTACAATTTTGAATCAGTACCGGGGGTTGAGCGCTAACTCGAGGTTTTTCCGAATATGGCTCCTATCGGCACTCCCGAACAACGCTCCGTTTGTTATCTTTGATATACAGGGTGGCTAAAAGAGTAGATTTTTCGACCAAATTTTTGCAAAAATTTTTATATATTTTTCTAAAATGGGGATTTTATGCGAGAAATCGATTGCGCGCATTGAAAAATCTTGAAAACGCTTCCCTAACCCCAAATCAGCCATAGCTAACCTTTTAAAAAATTTTTGAGGGGGTATCTCATAAAAGTAGTGTCGATCGTCTTCTCTCATCGTTCTCTACAACTTTTGTTTTATCGTCGAGGGTTTAAATCAAGCGTTCACGAGATCGTCCAACAAACAAACACATATATTACACGTTTAATGTTATAGGATATTTCATTGTTTTCATACAAAATGCCATTTTTCAACAACAATCGTTAAAATTTGGCTATTTTTGCCCCAAAACTGTGATTTTTGATAAAAAGTGCAATTTTTTATAAATCAACCACAATACCGCCCAGTGGTTCTGGGGGTCTGGCACTGTTTAGTGTGTAAAACCTTTCTTTAATATTCAATCTTTGCATTTTAGGTTACAAAGAACTCAGTGAACTAGTTAAAGAAAAGGAGCTTCTTGGTGCGGTCCGTGAGTGCTGGATGCAATATGACAACAACCCGCAAGCTAAACTCCAGTGAAAATTGCACATTTGGATCATAAATATTTGAAAAAAATTTGTTATAAAATTTTACCTGGACATTGTAGTCATTTTAAATGTAAATAAATAGATTTATATTTTTTTGTTTTTTTTATTTACTTTGTTGGGTCTTCTTCCTAGAATATTTACACTGTCAAATTTCGAAAAAACCCACTTTAAATTTTTTTACAGATTCGATTTAATTTTTACAATGGGCTCAAAAACACCTCCGCCAGATATTGCTGAACGTATACAATTGAGGAAGGATATTAAAAACGAGGTCAATATGGGAATTTTTGTCCATTACATACATCTATCTACTCTGTTATAGGGGAGGGGTAAAATTGGTCAAAAATAGGTACTTTTATGGCTTGTACTAGAAACGACTCGGGGGAGGGGGTCAGCAGCGGGCCCCAGTGACCCGCTTTTGGTTCGCTACGGGCCTCTCGTGTAGTTTGACTTTATGCTGAGAATTTCCAAAGAGTCCGTTACAAGCCTCTCGGGTAGTTTCTGGTACCATCACAAAGCCTGATTATGGGTAGGAAAGTAGTATTTCATACAATTGTTTTAGATATCTTCTTATCCCATTGTTATCTATTCAAAACCTAGATGCGGCTATTGTGATTTAGCCAAAGATTTGTTCAACCAAGAAAAATTGAAATTCAAAGAATTTGACTTGAATTCCATCGCTCTAAAATCTCCAGACACATATAAGGTATATCTTTTTTTACTAATTCCATCATAGAATATTTTAGAACTACATAAACGCTTTGATCGATATAACAAAGTTAAAAACGGTGCCACAAATTTTTATATGCGGGAAATTTATAGGAGGTATGTTGAAACTCCAGGGTATTTCTCACCAGAAAAAGGTTATCCCAATGTGAAGTGGAAAGGATCGTTTGATGTTTGGAAACTTTTTTATGTTTTTGAGGGTTTCTCTGGAAATACAAAACCAATTCTGATTGTTTTTGTGAAGTTAGAAAGCTGGATTTCGTAGCAATCGAATGACACCAAAATCATGCCATAACTCTTTGCGGAGATATTGAATTAGTAAAAAATATCGAAAAAATTGACATTTTTTACTACTGGCTTTTGTATTTCCAGAGAAATCTTCGAAAACATAAAAAAAAGTTTTGAAATGTTAAGCTTCAAAACTTCAAACGTCCAGTGAAAGATCTCATGGTGAAGTGTCAAGCGTCTCAATAAAAATTTTCGCTTTGATGGGATCGAATCATGAATAATTTGAACGCAAAATGAGATATTTATCACTTAACCATGTGTTTTGTCGCTTAGCGGAAATGCCCTATATTTTTATATATTGATAATGATTTTTTTATAGGTTATGTTGACTTGCATCAAATAAACCAAGAAAATCGTCTGCTTGAACTGGTAGCCGAATGTTCGGGTTAAATTCTTGAAGCATAGAATCTTATTACATTTTTTGCCATTTCTAGTCCAGTTTAGAGCAATATTAGGTAGAGCTTAGGGGGTGGAAAATTGTGGCTAGGGCCACTCAGACTGAGAAACAGCCCCCCTATCATCTAGTGGTGCTTCAGTGTTTATTTATTCTTATACCTTATATTATTATATAAAATTATATATAAAATTAAATTTAAAGATTGTGCTTGTTTCTAATATTTATCTTCAATTATCTTACAATTAGGATTGTTAAACGTATATGCCGCGTACCCATAGGCAGGGAGGGGGGCTAGAGTCCTTCCCCTGTTGCCGAAAATTTTAAGAAAAAAAACAACAGGTCCATATCTTATGATAAAAAGGTGGTATTGTGAAGAAGACTCCACAATAAGATCAATTTCGAATATGTTTTGAATTTGTTTGTGTATTACAACGAAAACCCTTTTAAATTCAAACTCAATCTTATTTTTCTTTCAAATTATTTATTGGGTAGACGGCGGCGGGTCGCTGTCGATCCTTCGGTCGAAACCGGTTCTTAGCGTTTTTCAATTAATAGGACGGCGGCGTGGTGGTTTCATGCCAATTATTGGCTGCCGTGTCGCTGGTTTCGGTTCTGGTAGTTCGGCAGTTTCATGCCAATTGCTGGCTGTCGTCTATTAGTTCCGTGCCTTGGTTTTGAGTACTTATTTCCATACTTTGCACTGTGCCTTTATCTCCCGTCCTGGCTTTTTGAATTATGTTGATAGTCGGAAAATTGTCGAAGGGAACGTAAAAAATCCTGAGACAATTTTCTGTCTAATTTGGTCGTTTACCGTTAATTGTATTTTTGTGGATGTTTTGAAATCAAAAATAAATAAAAGAATTTTATGAAAGCTTTATTTATGTTACTCATTTGGGTCGCTGAACCCGCACTGCTATTTCTTGTGCTAAGAGGGCCTAAAAGTTTATTTCCATTTTAGATTTTTTGGCAAAAGTATTATCTCCGACATTGTGCCTCAAGAATCTCCGAACAAGACCGATCGCGAACTGAAATTTAGAAGTTTGTCAAGCTTTGGTGCAAGAGAAAGATTTTGTAGCAAAAGTATTATTTTCGACGTTTCGCCTCAAGAATCTCCGAACAAGACCAATCGGTGCAAGGGAAAGGTTAGCGGTTTTATTTAAATTTTACAATATAAAGGCTATACCCTATGATTTTTTCAACATTTTGGTCATTTTACTCGATTAGCCCCCCTGTCAGAAAATCCTGGCTACGTTTATGCGCGTACCTATAGTTTTATGTCAAAAATTTGTTTTTTTGCCAGATTGGCTAATTTTTTGTATATAGGGGTAATTTTATGCGGGGAATCGATTGCATGCATTCCCGAAGTGTGAAAACTTTTCCTTGACTCTGATTCAGTGTATGAAAGAGAAAAAAAGAAAATTTTTCGAATTTTCATCCGGAAATCATCCTTCTGGGGGTAATTTTATGCAAGGAATCGATTGCGCATATTTTCGAAACATGAAAAAATTTCCTTGACACTAATTTAAGTGGTACTTGGCATAGACCTTTAAATTCCAATTATGCTAATTTCGTTTAGATTTAATTTGAATTTTCAATTATGGGCGGACAACTTTCCACTCGAATCAATGAAGATGATATCAAGCGGGAGGTATAATCCAAATTTTTTCTCGGTTTACATAGATGATTTGATTGAATAAGGTTCGGTGATATTGAAACGATTGATCAAACGTTAGAAAATTCAAAAAATTTCGAGAAAATTTACCGATTCGACATTTTCCTGCAGTCAATCAAATCATCCGTGTAAACCCAGAAAAAATTTCAACTATATTCTATTTCCACACATTTGATAATACCCTAATTTTAAGGTTGCGGAGCATCCAATCGTGATATATACCAAAGAAAATTGCAGTTATTGTAAGCAAGCCAAAGAGTTGTTAAACAAAGATCGATTGAAATTTAAAGAACATGACCTAGATTCTATGGCTCTTATATCTCCAGATAAATATCAGGTATTTACAAAAGTTCCAAATTCAATATTCGGGGTAGAAAAGGCAGCTCTCGGCCCGCCATTCATAGGATGACATGTAACGGGTGGGGCCAGTCTACCTTCGGGGACATATTTTTAACGACGGTATTTTTTTTTGTAACATTTTTTACTTTTTTTGTAACATCGGGTACTTTTTTTGTAACATCGAGTACTTTTTTTGTAACATTTTTTAAGCCTAAGCCCAAAATTTCCTCAAAAATGACCCTTATGCGGGGAATCGATTGCACGCATTTCCGATGCGCGAAAACACTTTCTGGGTCCTGATTCAGGGCCATAAGTGTCTAAAAAAATCAGTGTCTATGATTCCGAATCAAGGTTCGGAGAGCGTTTTTGCGCTTCGGGAATGTGCGCAATCGATTCCCCGTATAAAATATCCTCTATGGTCATTCTGAGGAAATTATGAGAAATAAAATTTTTCGATTTGAGACCACCTAAACCAAACTAGCTTCAGTTTTCGGTTCACATTCCGAATTTGTTTCAAAAGTCAATTTGTTGGATATAACATTTTAATTTTTAGTCCTATATAAATGGATTGGTTTATCTCACAAGACAAACAACGGTGCCTCAAATTTTCATTTGCGGAAAATTTATTGGAGGTTTAACTTTTTTTTACTGATTTCTTATACGATTTAATTTCTAGGATATACCGAGTTAAACCAATTACGGTATGAAAAGAAGTTATCCGATCTGCTAAATGAATGCCGCAATTGGAGTTAGGAATCATATCAAATATATTAAAAATAAAAAACCGGATCTTTGCAAATTTCAAATTTAGGCAATGCGGAAAATCGATTTCTCTCATATAGGGTTATTTTGGTGAGTATTTAAAATCTTGAAATTTTTTTGAAAAGTACCAAAAATCCGGTTTTTATGTTGCACCCTGTTCACATTGAATGATAGTTTTATTATAGTCCTTTTCCACCCATAAAAAACATAGGCCGCATGCGATAGCAAGTGGTCCAAGGCGCGGCCCGTCTGATCTGGCAAGCTAAGCAACGTTGGATCCCATGAGGGCAAAAATTTTGATTTACAAAAAAATTTTTACAAACAATGGAGCCAAAATTTGTTGCTCCAAAAGACTTTTTTGAACTTCAAAAGTTTTACACCCCGGGGATCGAACCTGCGGGCCCAACGTTGTTTAACTTGTCAGATCGGACGGGTACACCTTGATCACATCGCATGCGGGCTATTTTTTATGGGCGTAAACGGGCTATATTTTAGGTTGTTCTGTTGCTATAAAATTCGATCTATGTTTTAAAGAGGGAAGGCCGATTGAGCGGATTATCGCAAAAAATTCTTTTTTTTTTCAAAAATTTTTCGACAAACGTAAATATTCGAAACGATGAAAAAAATATTGTTTTCGAGGAAAAACCGACAAATTTTTAGGATTTTTATTGATTGAAACTTGCTGTAAAAAAGGCCAAAAAACTCCCAAAAAATTTTTTTCGATTTTTCCTCGAATACGTGGCATAGACCTCTAAATTCCAATTATGCTAATTTCGTTTAGATTTAATTTGAATTTTCAATTATGGGCGGGCAAATTTCCACTCGAATCAATGAAGATGATATTAATCGGAAAATAGCATTTTTTCATCATTTCGAACATTTTTTACGTTTGTCGAAAAAATTTTTTTGCGATAACTCGTCTCAATCGGCTCTTTAATTTATAATAAAGAAATTTTTAAATATCTTATTTCATGAAAAGAAGTTGTCCGATCTGCTAAATAAATATCGCGGATGGAATTAGGAATCATACAAATCAAATAGCATTAGAAATACAGGGTTAAGCATAAAAAAACCGGAGATTTTGTTTCAAAATTCTTAATTTTTTTAATTTTCATCAAAATAATCCTATGTGGGGTTTTTAAAAAAATCTACAATATGAAATGAAAATATATAGTCGCTTTTATGCAATTTTAAGCATAATTCAAAAATGAGTCAAAAAACAAATCACCTTTATTTTACAATAACGACACAAATAATGCCTCTACATTCCTAATAATCATATTAACCAACTCTTGCTGCAAAAAGTCGTCGTTTTCCAATTCGTGCTACATACAGTCGTTTTCCAGGGGATGGTGGTTCTTCGGACTCGGTATCGCCACGTTTGTGCATAAAATGTCTGTAAATATGAAATGTATGTTTCAATTATGATATTGAAAGTTTATATTACCTAACTATATCATCATCTGATAGTGGGTCATATGTCCGTGAAAGCAATCTAGGTCTTAATCTTGTCAGCATAAATCTAGGTGACCAAGATAATCTTTTTTCAATAATTGATGGCAAATAATCTTCTATAATGAAAAAAATCACATGAGTTTTCTTGAGGAATTGTTCAATTCAGGCAAAAATGATTAAAAATTATATAGGGTGTCCCAAAAAATGGAATTTTCGTAATTTTTTCATGAATTTTGGACCCGAAAATTTTTTCTAAAATGATTCCTATATGAGTAATTTGATGCGGGGAATCGATTACGGGCACTTCCGAAGCGTGAAAATGCTTCGTTGACCCTGATTCAAGATTTCATCTTGAAAAGAAAATGAAAAAATTATACCTCACCAGACTGAATCAGGGTCAAGGAAGCGTTTTCACACTTCGTGTTCCCAGCATAAAAATGTGTATATGCAAAAATTTTCATGACTTTTGACAATAAAATAAAAAATGACTTTTGGGCGCGGGATTGAAACAGGGATATCAAGAACATTTTTTCAAAATCAGCAAATCTGGCTTCAAAAATCAGATTTTAGGAGCAAAAATCAGCAAAATGCTAATTTTGCATTACATTTCTTATAAATTTGACAGAATTTTGCATATTAAAAATCAGATTTGACACTGGAAAATCATATTTTGCCAGATTTGACATCTCAAAATCAGCACTTTTCTGAAAAATCAGTACCCCTGGTCAAACCCCCAAAACTCATGATATGGTACTCGTTTTGCGTGCTCGGCGAGCTGAGTATATTGGCAAAATTAAAAAAACTTTTTTTTGACCCCTGTCTGTACCTTTTCGGCTTTTGGTGCGCTGTGGTTTGTATAACTTTTTTAAAATAGATTTTGTCTAACTTGACCCGTTTCTCGATTTTCGACTACATTGAGCTATAGCTCGATTCTTCGAAGGTATAAACAAGGCTCATAGCGGAGGAAAATTTAAAATTTATATAAAAAGAATATATAGCGGGGGAACATTTAAAATTTATATAAAATGAATATTTTAAATGATGCAAGAACAATTCGACTCCGAAAGAAATTGAATAATAGCCTACGGAGCAGAAATTTTTTTCCCCAAAAACTAATGGCAATTTTTCATATAAGGGGGCAGATACCAGTTGGTGACATAAAATCTCTACCAGTTGGTGACATAGATTTATGTCACCAACTGGCAATTGGGGAAATTGCCAGTTGGTAACATAAAATCTATACTAAGGCTTAGGCCTAGGCTTACTCTTAGGTCTAGTCTTAGGCCTAGGTTTAGGCCTAGGCTTACGCTTAGGTCTAGTCTTAGGCCTAGGTTTAGGCATAAGCTTTAGGCCTATGCTTAGGCTTACTCTTAGGTCTAGTCTTAGGCCTAGGTTTAGGCCTAGGCTTAGGTTTAGGCTTACGCTTAGGTCTAGTCTTAGGCTTATGCAGCGTAGGATACGCTTAGGCCTAAGCCTATGCCTTGGTGGACCAGGAAAAATTGAATGACCAATGTTGTATCCATTAAGCCATGCGCGCCCAGTTATAGTCCGTTTCAGCTCCAACTATAAAAAACTGAACCCAAAATTCAAAATCCGAAGTCGGCATCCCGTCCGATCTGGCAAGTTAAGCAACGTTGGGCCGAATGGATGGGGATCGTAAATTCGATTCCTATCCGCTCCCTTGTGTTCGAATTCGATAAAAAATTTTGCATATGTATATTTTTATCTAAGGAACACGTTGGTAGAGTTTTTTTTCAAAAAACTTATTTTTCAATTTCAATGATTTTGAAGTCGTTTTATTCGTCTCGATGAGTTATAAAAAATGCCATCTTTCTTTTTTTTTAAAACAATTTGAATTTTATAATGATTTATTATCAACGTTGGCCCAACGTTGCTTAACTTGCCATATCGGACGGGATGCTAATTGCGGACTTTGAATTTTGAGTCCAGTTTTTTATAGTTGGGGCTGAAACAGACTATATGTGGAACTTCGCCATGTTAATGAGTTTTTTGGAAAATTTGTTTACCTTCTGTATTTTGTGCTGAAATCATAGCTACTAGAATAACTATCAATAAACCTAATATTCTCCAACAACAAAATGGCACCATCAACATTTTTATAAATTAGAAAAAATATACAAACTCTTGGCTAACCAAAAGCTCCCAATAACAAATAGATAGAATTGGTATAGATAAATACTAATGCCAATATCGTCCCGCCTTATTTCATCGTTCCGCCTTATTCAAACTTTTTATGATCCAAGAATTAGTTAAATAAATAGCTCTATAAGCATTCTTTGGGTAAAATTAATCGTAGGCCACACGAACACGAGAAGTCGTCTGAGTGGGATAAATAAAATACAATTGTATAGATCTAACACATTTTTATGGCACAGCAAATGTTATGTGATGATAAAAATAAAATTCTTCGTAGGGGGATAATTTTTTAATTAGAGTCTGCATGACTTCATGAGAAAAATTTATATATATAAAGGAAAGGACAGGGTACTAGAACGCACAAATTGCTGTAGGAACAGTTTTTTCAATAAAATGAAGTCATCGGTATTTGGTAGATCTTTCATAATAAGGAAAGGTCACGTGGAGAAAATCGTTTTGCTGTTCCCTAAAAAATTCTTCATACATGATTAATCCAACATGGGCAAACCCCCCGAAGTTAATTATAGTCTGTTTTTGGCACTAGGTGATCCCTTAGGGGTCATCCAGATATTACGTAATCAAAATTTCGGGTTTTTTGACCCCCCCCCCATGATTACGTAATCAATGGCAAAAGTTTTTAAATAAAAATCAAAGCCTTATAAACAATTTTTATAACAAAAATATGATATATACGACAAATGTTATTTGGTTTTAAATTGAAAAAATTGCTATCGGTTTTTCGAAAAAAACTGAAAAAATTCGAAAAAATTGAAAAATTTTTTATACATTGTGATTACGTAATCATTGACCTGACGCCCCTCCCTCCAGTAATCAATCGTAATCATTTGGCTACCCCCTCCCCCTCCCACTTGATTACATAATATCTGAATGACCCCTTATGGTCGATTCTTACCGGTCTTTCCTTACGCAACGTTCACTATTGAGATCACAATAAACAACTTCCGAATTTGACATTTTTGAAGCGAAAAAACACTTCCCTGTTTCAGGGAAGGCCTGTGTACTGAATCGAAAAGTCGCCAAAATAGGATTTTTCGACTTTTCGCTTCAATACGCAGGCCCTTCCTGAATCAAGGAAGCATTTTTTTGCTTCGTAAATGTCAAATTCGGATTTCCCACATGTTTTTATCCCTAGAGGTATCATTTTCAGATAAAATGTTCGAAAATTTGTTCACTTGGGTGGCCCCCTTATGGTGTAGTAGCTTCGCATCCTGTATTTCCATATATAGTTTTTCCAATTAGAGTGCCCGAAAAATTTGGTCTGCTTGGCACAGAATCAAATGGCGCAATATTCATCTTGAATGAGAGGGGTTGAAACCCTTGCCCAAGCTTTATTTTTCGAATAAAAAAAGTTACCCAATTTTTCTCCTGAATCAGAATCAGGGAAGCGTGTTCAGGGCTCGGGAATGCGCGCAATCGATTACCTACAGAAAATTACCCCTCATGAGCATTTAAAAAAAATAAATTTCAGGATCCCAAAAATCCACTTCTTTGGGCCACCCTGTACATACATAAAAAATTACATTATTTTTTAAGCCAATGCCTTCCAGACTAGTAGCGTAGCGCAACTCGAATTTGAGGGGGGGGAGGCCAACCCCTCACCTTGGTCACAAAAGGAGGAACCATTAGGAAAAATTCTTCATTTTTTCGATTTCGGGGGGCGGGCATGATCCCTCTTGGCCCAGTGCTACGCTACTGTTCCAGTTGATCTTTCCCAAACATAGCTAAAAAATTATTTATGACCAATTTTCCCATTGAATAAAAAATTCTTATTGTTTGTATCCAACCTATAATCAAGTTTTTGCTCGTCTTGACGAATTTGAAAGAAAAGTTTAAAGAGAAAAAATGGCCCTTTCCTCTTTTAAGTTCTTGATGATTATATGCGTAATTTTCCTAAGCGAAAACTTAGTTAAAAATTAATTAAAAGTAAAAAGTCTAAGCGAAAAATTATTCATGACCAATTTTCCCATTGGGATAAAAAGTTCGAATTTTCGACAAAAGAATCTTCAGATGGTCTAAATTTTTGCATTCACAAAGGGGATGCACGAAGTGACGCTTGAATTTGTCAAAAAGTCTTATATATTCAGAAAGAGCATACCTGATAACCCTTTAGAAATGACAAAATTAGCTTCTATAACTCTAATCCTGAGGGGATAAAAAATATACACTACTATGTAAATAAAAAATGTTCCATTCAATCAAAAAGCAAAAAGCTGACCAAGGTAAATTGCAAACTGACAAAGGTCAGTTTGCAACTTACCTTGGTCAGTTTACAACTTACTTGATCACTCATGTAAATTTGATATTCCAACGTATTTCGACCAATTTTTACAGTTTTCATCGTTTTTCGCACCGATTGTAATGATTTATATGGTCAGTTTGAAACTTCTTAAGGTCAGTTTGAAACTTCTTAAGGTCAGTTTTAACAGACCTAAAAGGTCAGTTTTTTTATATCCCTGCCCATCGGAGGGGAACCAGATGAGGGTTGTGGGTTTTTTTTGAAAATTCCACCTGGGGTGCTGTCCATGTATGGTCCGGAAGCATGATGGCGTCCAGCAAACACTTTCTTCTTTTATTAAAAATTTTTTCAATAACGACTCCTGGACACTGTATATTATTAAAAGCTTTATACATGATACATATTTTTGGGTCAACCCGTCTCAAGTTATAAAAAAATTAAATTTTTGCACAAAATGTTTGTTCAATGTTAGTTTGTTTATTGGCTATAATCCACGTTTGGTGAAACAAACGCAACGATAAACACTGTGCAGGTGCAGCCTATGGTCTGCGCAAAATTAGTGCACTAAAATGTTTTATATAAACAGTTCTCTTTTTATTTATTTCAAACTTGCCATTTCTCCAAATGAAAAGTGTTCTTATTTGTCTATTTCTTGTTTTATCTGTTTTTGTTTATTATGGAGGTATTTTTACTTTAAAGGGGGAGGGGGTCCAGATTAGGGTCGAGTAGAAAAATTTTTTAATAAATGATCCTTTAGGAGTAATTTTATGCGAAAAAGCGATTGAGCGCATTCCCGAAATATGAAAATGTTTCCTTGACCCTGATTCAGGGAAGGGGTCGATTTATTGAAGCGAAAATCAATTTATTTACGTAAATACGTAATATAATTTATTATAATAATATAATTGTAATATAAATTGATACGTAAATAAATTGATCTTTGCTTCAAAACACCGATTCCTTCACTGAATCAGGGTCAAGAAAGTATTTTCACGTTTCGGAAATGCTCGCAATCGATTTTTCGCAAATTACCCCTAAAGGGTCACTTATTAAAAAAAGTTAAAAAATTTTTCTACTCGACCCTAATCTGGACCCCCCTTTAAAAATTTGTTAATTTTCTTTTTCTTATTTTTTTAAGAGTCGATAGAAAATTTTTGTGATTGTATCGTAAATTTTGAATGCCAAAGTCGAAATACATTTATAGAAAAATGTGGATTTACAGGAATCTGTACAGGAAGATGTGAAGGATTTAGATGTGTGCAGCAAGAAAATTGTGGAGAATAATTTTAAATATATTTTTGCTTTTTTACTATTTTGGGCCAAAAATTTATTAATAAAACTAGTAAATTTATCCCTCCCTCCAATGTTATTTCAAGGCATACGTGGGCAAGGCGTTAGGGAACTATTACTGTGGTGTGAACTTTATGAATTTCCAACACCAGGTACTTCACACCTAGAGGAAGAACCAAGTAGTTTGAGGGCATCTGAAGTATTGCAATATCCCTTCGACACTACGGTTTCCCTCTCCGGAATGCCTTTTTAGAGTTCGCTTGGTCATCATTTATTATGATCGTGAACCCTAGGTTTCGAGTTCGAAAATAATAGACTTTTTCTCCTATGCGGCCTTATAAGGGTTGAAAAATTGAAAAAAAATTATGCAAAAAGAAGCATTTTGACCCGGAATTCGAACCCGAGACCATTGGGAAAAGAATCTAGATGTATATCCACCAGACCATAATGGCTGTAGTTTGTTTCAAAAAGAGATATTATACAAAACTTTCCTACCCCAGTTATGAGCGATTTCACCCGATCTGGCAAGTTAAGCAACGCGGGTTCGATCCCGCTCGAATCTAATTCTTTTTGCTTTGTCCAAAAACGGATAAAAATTGTTGCCTAGGGCTAATTTTATGCGGGGAATCGATTGCGCGCCTTACCGAAGCGTGAAAACGCTTTTCTGATCCTGATTCATGGAAGAAATGTGTGTATTGAAGCAAAATGTAAATTATTTGAATTTTAGCCGGAAAACCGGCTGTCTAGGAGTAATTTTATGCAGGGAATCGATTGCGCTCATGCCCGAACTTGAAAACGTTTCCCTGACCGTGATTCAGGGAATGGGGTGGGTGTATTGAAGAGAAAATCAAACATGAGCTATCTACGAGAAGTTACACTCTTTTTAAGTTGGGTACTAATTAACAAAAATTCAATGAAGTCTATAAAAAGAAGGAAAAGGCTTTCATCATAAAAAATATTTAGAATCGTAGAATGAAGAGTTAACTATGTTTTAGAAATAAAAATGATCAAATGTCAGTTAATTTTCGTCGAGATATCCTAGTCTCAAGGAGTACATCATTTTTGATATATGAAAAATGCAAAAATCTATTGACGCAGCAAAATTTTTTGAGATTTTGATTGAGAAACTCTTTATATGCATAAATAAGCAATTTCCAACAAGTTTTGACCATTTTTCAATTTCTCAATCGGCCCTCCTCCTTTAATGGACAAAGACATATAAGTTCTTAAAGGGGGTAAACTTTTCAGCAGCACTTCCGAAAAATTTTTTTTTTAATTTTTGTAAAATGACTTTCTAGGGGTAATTTTATGTGAAAAATCAATTGCGCGCATTCTCGAAGCTTGAAAATGCTTCCCTGATTCAGGGAAATAAGAGTGTGTATTGAAGCGAAAATATGCAAATTTTTGATTTTTCTAAAATCACCGTTCTAGGGGTAATTTTAGGGTCAAGAAAGCATTTTCAACCTTTGGAAATGCGCGCAATCGATTTTTCGCATAAAATTACCCCTAGAAAAGTCATGTTTGCAAAAATTTTTTTCGGAAGTGCTGCTGCAAAGTTTACCCTTTGCTAGAATTGTAGAACAGTGAATGTTTTTATAGCATATTTAAACAATTATGCATATTCAGATGTCAAGACGTCTTAGGTTGAAAACGAAATTTTCTCTTCGGAATGAATTTAAAAATAAATAATTTTTGTAACGAAAATTCTGTAAATTAGCAAGAGGTAATAAAATTTGACTGCTTGCTGAGAAAATTTGAAAAAATGCAAATGAATAGAAAGACAAACGAGACCACCTATTGCTGCCAAGTCTGCGTCAGCATTATTCAATTTTTTTTAAATTTTCAATAAAAAGTTTAAGGGGTGCTTCCAAATTCCTGGCCGTGAGGCCTGGCTAGTATGAGGATTCTAGTCCAGCTGGTTTGGATTGTAAGCGTTAGCGTTGCCGAGAAAAATTTGTGTGTTAACAATACATCTAACAAAAATGGCGGATGGTAGGACAAATTGATTTTTTAAAAATTTTTTAAACATTTTTTAAGGATCTTACCAGATGAATTTCCAGTAGGGCATAATGGACCTTGTAATATAGAAAGAGTTAATGGCGATTTTTTGACCCAAGAAGAATTTTTGGAACGGTAAAAAAGAGCAATTAGTAAAAGTAATACAGGTACTACCCGTACTACCGGTACTACCCGTACTATCGGACTACCCGTACTAGCGGTACTACCGGTACTACTTTTACTAATTGTCTAAAAAAGCAATATTTAAATGTTGAAAATTTGGAGCTACTACACAATAGGGGGCACCCATATGAAAAAATTTTCAAATTTTTTTCTGAAAATGACCTCTCTAAGGGTAAAATTTGACATTTTCGAAGCGAAAAAATGCTTCCCTGATCCAGGAAAAGTCTGTGTTTTGAAGCGAAAAGTCGCAAAAATAGCATTTTTGTGACTTTTCGCTTAAGTATACAGGCCTTCCCTGGATCAGGGAAACGTTTTTTCGCTTTGAAAATGTCAAATTCGGATTCCCCGCATGTTTTTACCCCTAGAAGGGACATTTACAGAAAAAATTTTTGAAAATTTTTTCACGTGAGTGGCCCTCCTATTATGTATTAGCTCCTAAAATTTACTTTAGCTATGCTTACTCAAAACCAGCCATAATTTACAATGTTGAAAATCGACGTTTCCAAGAAAAATGTGAAAAGAATCGGATGCTAGAGGAATGGTATGGGACAACGGTGGTTTTGAATTCAGCTAACACTTATTCGTATTCGAGAGGTAGAATTTTTTAAATAACAAATTTAAGAAAAATATTTTTTTTAGTTCAAACAACGTTTGATGAATATATTACAAAGCATTTAAAACCACAAAATTTATCTACCCTTGGGAATGGTAATTTTTAAAAGTTGGCTAAAGCACAGGGTGAAAACTAGGGGAAGTGCAAAACACCTTCAGCTTTCCAAGAGAAAAATTATTAAACTTTTCGAGGAATAGAAGGCGCCCACTCCTTGAACACGATACTGGATCCAATCACATAGCTACTCACCGTTTTAGAAACATTGTACTTGTTTGGTGACATAGACCAGGAAATTTGGAAGCCACTCTTGGACCAATACCAAATGCCAAAATGGACAGTGCCAGATCATGAGCCTGCTCTGAGCTTCGGTATAGCTGGTGCTGGTACCGGTGTACCTTTTCATTTTCATGGCCCTGGATTTGCTGAGGTTATACATGGAAGCAAAGTAAAAAACAATAAAATTTAAAGAGTATTAGCATAATTTAAGTACCCCACTCAAAAATTTTTTTTCACCAAAAATTGTCAGGTTTTTTTCAGCTTAAAAATTGCTACTTTTTAAGAGACACTTTCTTGAGCATTCAAAGGTTGTCTTAAACAGTTCCCTCATTTCTTAATTTTAGCGTTGGTTCCTTCAACCGTTTGATGAACGCCCTGAATTTGATCCAGATAAATCTACGTTAGACTGGTATCTAAATGACTATCCTAAACTTCCAGAAGAAAAGAAACCCTTAGAATGTCTCTTGAGGCCAGGAGAACTAATATACTTTCCAGACAAGTGGTGGCATGCAACCCTAAATTCTGAAACTTCTGTTTTTATTAGCACTTTTTTGAGCCCCTTTATGATGAGCGGGTCTTCAGCTAAAATTGAACTATAGTTAAAAACTATTAATTTT
Organism: Acrobeloides obliquus; assembly: GCA_034698545.1. Classification (NCBI taxonomy): domain Eukaryota; kingdom Metazoa; phylum Nematoda; class Chromadorea; order Rhabditida; family Cephalobidae; genus Acrobeloides; species Acrobeloides obliquus. Next base: position 9,654 of record JAQGBS010000164.1, on the reverse strand, counting down.
TAAGCTAATTTTGAGTTTTATGGATATTTTAATGCCTGTTTTATTTATTCAATAAACACGTCTCATATACTTCGATTCGATAAACACGTCTCTTCTCTGAATTGGGGTCGGGGAAGCGTTTTCAAGGTCCGGTAATGCGCGCAATAGGTCTCTCGTATAGAAAAACCTCTATAAGGTTATTTGGGTGAAAATTTGAAAATTTTTGAAAAAATCGCACAAAAATCCCAAAAGTGTCGTTGTTTGGGGCATTCTGTAATTTCTAGGCCTTATTAATTTTTTTATTCTGTTTTATTCTATTCAAGTGCTCTCGTTTCACTGATCAGGTATCTTACTGTCCGCCGTACCAAATATTTTCTTTGTGATATTCACTTTTTAATGCAATTTTACGATATTTTTATGTCACTTTTGGAGATACTACACAATAGAGGGGGGGGACCAACCACAAACAATTTTTTTTCTGTAAATGACCCATCTAGGGGTAAAAACATGTGGGGAATCCGAAATTGACATTTTCGAAGCGAAAAAACGCTTCTTTGGTCCAGGGAAAGCCTGTGTATTTAAGCGAAAAATTGCAAAAATGCGATTTTTTTATTTTTCGCTTCAATACACAGGTCTTCCCTGAATCAGGGAAGCATTTTTCGCTTCGAAAATGTCAAATTCAGATTCCCCGCATGTTTGTAACCCTAGAGGGGTCATTTCCAGAAAAAATTTTTGAAAATTTTTTCACTTGTGTGTCACCCCCTCCCCTCTATTGTGTAATAGCTCCCAACTTTTTTGTAAATTTATTTGTTGATTTTCTTTGGGCCAATTTTTAAATGAAAATAAATTTTTTCTACAATTTTACAATGAATTGCAAAAAGCACAAGTGTATATTCATGCAATACCGGAAAGTTTTTAGAAAAATTGGATAAACTAAGTTTAAGGGCATTTTTAAAAATCTGCAAAAATGGAAGATGTCGATCGTATAATAATTGAATCTCTTGCAAAGTTAGAATGGTAATTTTTATTTTTTAACTGAATGCCTAACAAAAATAGAAAAATTTTTCGTCTAGGCGATCAAATTATAGTCTGTTTCCACGCCATGTTCAAAATTTTTGCTAACCCATAGGGTAATGGATAAAGAAGGCGACTGTCTGATCTGGCAAGTTAAGCAACGTAGTCACCGCTCGGTTCGATGTTGCAAGGGTCAAACTTTTGATATTCAAGAAAATAATGATAGACAAAAAATAATATTCGATCTATAAGAATTTTTGTCTATCATTATTTTCTTGAATAACTAAAAAGTTGACCTAGCGGGATCTAACCTGGCGGTCTCAATATTGCTTAACTTGCCCGATCGAACGTCCGCCTTTTTTATCCACTGCGCTAAGAGCTATCAAAAATTTTGGTTCTTAAACAAATTTAGCTCATTTTGTGTTGATTCTATACCAGAAAGTCTGCTCTTTTTATCGCAGGACGATATTGTTGAAAGTATTATCAAGTGTTTATGGGCATGTGACTCAGAAAATAAAGAGCTAATACCCTCTTATAAACTCCCTACTCATATGACTAATAAGTACAAAGTGGCTACAACCATAGCAAATGCTATTAAGGTAGGACTTTTCTCAAAAGGCCAGTCCGCTCTGAAAAAATTTTTCGTTTTTGTTGAAATTATGAAAATTCATGAAAAACGGAGCATTTTTTGTTTTAAAGTAAATTCTGAATCGATGTCTGTAAAAACTAAAAAATTGGAACTTTCTTTATACTCAAATTGGCGATCAGAATGCAAATACGATAGCGAAAGATGAAATGAGAAAAAGATAACCCGAGCAAGCCGCGTGAGTCCGCAGCGAGCTATCACGGCCAATTTTGGGTCCCATCGGCCATCTCGAGCCCCTATGACCCGCTCGTACTTCTCAGGTTTTCAACTTTTTAATTTTTTTTACAGAATTTAGGCATACGAGAAGAAGTTGGCTACCATACCCTATTGTATCAAAATATTTTTGAAATTAGAAGGATATTATTAGGTCTTATTGAAAGGCTACCTAAAGAAGCGATCATAAATGAGACTAACTTGAGTAAATTTTTTTACTATATTTTAGTTTTTTCACTTTTTACTCATTTTTAGGTCCATTAGAACAACTAAAATTAAAAGTAGGAACCTCTATAGCACGACACTTAAAAGAACCATGGGTTCCTGAATTTTGTAGATATTTAAAGATGAAATACGATGGAAGATTTTGGCACTCGAAAGCGGTTGGATTTTTTAAGAGTTGAGCAACCAAATAGACACAAACGATGATTTTACTGAGGAAAATACCGCTTTTTAGAAGAAATCGGTGTGATACCAAGGCTGATTCGATCTTTAGCCCCAAACTAATCTCGATCTATGGCAACAAGATCAAACAGATTTTGAGCCTCCGAATTAATCTCGATCGGGGTCAGTTAACGTTAGAGTTGTACCAAAAAAGGGTGATTTTTTTCTTCAAAACTCATAAAAAATTTACTTAGGAAATCGGAAAAGTAGAAAAAGGACACTCATATTCTTTTTTATGCAGCCCCGAGAGGCTGCGTGAAATTTTTGAGACCGTTTTGAAAAAAATCAGAAACGATGCCAATCGAAATCGGTTCGTCCATGGCGTCGCACTGATTTCTTCTCAAAAAATGAAGTTTTCTTCAATAAAATCAACGTTTGTGTCCATTTGGTCAGCCAACTCTAGATTTTTTAGACGTTATGACATAATTCATCTTCTTTAGGATGAGGCAGAATTTATTGCATTTTGTTCAAAATATGAAGGAAGCAAATTTAGTGGGCGATATGAAATCTGCTCAATTTTGGAAGGAATTGCAAACGAAGGGGTGTTCGAAGAAAATTTAGATTTTACAAAATTGAAAATTGAAGAAAAATTGTTAAGGCCTTCTTTGCCACCGAAACCTATGCTCAAGTAATTGTTAGGACTGTTCAAGTCCTAAAAATTTTTAGAACTTAAACAATGTATGATTTAAAAATTTTTAGACCAAAACCTCCGATCCCTACCAAACCCAAAAAACTGCCTCCCATATCTCAACTTGAACCTAGGGAATATGAAAAATTAGTCACCGCCACAGCTCAAGAAAACCACGAAAATCATGTTGAAGAGACGAATTTGCTCAAAAATGAAATTGAATCGATAGCATCCCAAATTTCTATGAAACATTCTGTACTTGAAGTGAAGAAAAGAGAAATTATCGAGGTAATGAAAATTTTAAAAATGCTCTTTTTAATTTTGTAATTTTTTAGATGAGATATACTCAAGTTCGATTAGAAGATGACATTTCTAGGCAAAAAGATATCCTGGAAAATGCTGATGATAGAATAATGACATTGTTAGAAACGCCAGAAGAAGGGGTGGAAAAGTTACAAGTAATGAGAATATTGTATTCCCTGTATCAGGATCAATCAAGCATTTTCAAGCAACAGCATTAATTATAGGCGGGTGGGGGAATTGAACGTACATACCTGAAAATTAGTTGTCTATTCAGTCAGCGCCTAACACCACTAGGCCACCGGTCCCACATGGAGGTCTTCATTTCATTCGACCACTATATAAAAATTCATATAAAACTTACGCGAAAACTTTTTGAACAATTTGAGGGACAAAATATTGCCAAAACCCATTTTTGTATCTTATATAGATACAAGAATGAGCCCAAGCGCCGAAGTGCTCAGTCTCCAAGTACTAATTTCAATTTTTCTCAAATTATTTTTTTAAATCTAATATTTTCAGAAATTCATCCAAGAATCAGATAATAGAAGAATAGAATTTCAAGAGAAATTTCTTGCTGCTAAAAATTCCAAAAATGAAGAGTTGGCTGTTTTGAGGTCCAAATTTGGCATGCAAGTAAGAAATTATCAAATCATTGAAAAATTATTTACAAATTTTTAGCAAAATCGAGAATCTCAAATTACTATAGTCAGAGAGATGCAACAAAGAATTGAAGAGCATCAAAAATTGATTGATCAGAAAACTAGGACATTAGCGAAACTTGTAAGGAAAAATTTTTTATTATAATTTTCCATTAGAGACCAACATAGACATAAAAATTGACTTTACTGAAAAAAACGGTACGCAGCCTCGGAGGGTTGCGTGAAATTTGATGAAAAGTTCGTTTGGTGAAAGTGGAATTTGGTATCCTAGACCCGTGTGATCTGGGTGTGACTAAAAGGTCGCTAGGATTTTCCTTTTCGAAAACGAATGAAAAAAAATATTTTTAAAGTTTGCCATCAGCGTCTTTTAGTCATAGCATGAATCTCCACTTGAAAAATTCAAATTTTAGGAGAAAGAATCTCGAAAAATCCTCAATTCTCCGCAAATTGATCGAAGTAAATACGTGAAAAGGATAATGGAGATTGTCGCTAATGTCAATAAACAAAAAGAGGACATTTTAAAGGTATTTTTTTCAATTTAAAAAACGATACGGTATTTTTGCACTTTTTCCCACAGAAACCGAATCCATTGAAAATCTCTTACCTGGAGAAAAAGTCGATTTTCTCGACTTTTTTCGCTAAAAGATGACAAAATTTCCCATTTTTTCACCAAATACGTCCAAAATTTTCAATTTTTTCTTAAAAATTATGCTAAAATCGGCACTTTTGAGCATTTTCAGCTTAAAAAAGCTTTTTTTAATTTTGTAAAAAAGCAGATGGAAACAATTATGATTTTTATCAAACCCTTGGCCCCCCGAAATTCGAGTTACGATACGCTACTGTCGTCTGGGACCTTCAATTTCTCAAGAAAATGTTTCTTACTTTCAGGTAGTAGATTCCATAAGAAAAATTGAAAAAGAAATTAATTATTTGAACGGGAATCTTGACAGGACTTTAACTGTTGTTGATCGATGGTTGGGCAAGGTAAATGTTTTTTTTAGTTTTATAAGAAGAAACAAAAATTTAGGCTGTCGAAAAAGATGTGATTATGCAAAAAGCTCATAAACTTCTCCTGAGATTGCATGAACAATGTGGCTTGGTTATTACAGCTATCAAAGAAAAAGGGCAAATTAGTCGACAAATTGATGAACTAACGGATGAGGTGAAAAAATACGAGTTTCAATCAACGAGTTTTATGCAAACCAGACAAAATTCGCATTTTTAAACAGGAGAAAATTTACAGTCATTTAACACAATCCTTATATAAGTTGTTTTTTTGAAGAAAAAATTACCCCTAAAGGGATCATTTCTCGCAAAAAAATTTTCGGAAAAATTCACGTTCAGTACGACGCTTCAACTATACTACAGGGTGCAAGATGAAACAGCAACACTTGATTTTTTTGCGTTTTAATAACATTTTTTCAACAAATTTATTTACAATATAACAAATTACAATTACAACAACAAGATTTATTCAAAATGTCCGCCTTTTGCATCCATGCAGGCCTTCAGTCGCTTCGGAAAGTTGTCCACGATCTTGATCAAAGTTTCCAAGGTGATTTCGTTCCATGCCTTCTTCAAAGCTCGCTTCAAGGATTCCACATTCGGGTGGGGTTTCGCACACGCTTTTTCTTCTAGAATGCTCCACACAGAGTAATCCAAGCGCTGGATATTCCTTTGACTTCTTGCAGTTTTTTCTCTTTTTCGGTTTTCGTTGCTTCCGGTTTCTTCGAATCTCTTGATTGTTCGAGATACTTTCGACGGTTCAATATCAAGAAACCGCGCAATTTCACGTATTCCTTTTCCATTTTCATGCGCTCTAATTATGGCAGGTTTCAATTCATTCATTTTAACACTAAAAACAAAATTTTAAATGAAATTTGTTGAAAAAAAATGAAAACGCAAAAAAAAATCAAGTGTTGCAGTTTCATCTCGCACCCTATAGTTCCTTCTTCTCTCCGTTTGACATATGCGAATTTGCCTGAATTGCAACAAAAATCTGTTTATTGAAGCGATTGACAAAACGAGAAGGCTACACTCTCTCTCAAAAACTATATTCTTATCATTTCAGATCGAGCTGGAATCACAAAAGTCAGTTGATACACAACTTGAGCGTCTTCTAAACGATCTGATGCAAATGCGCCAAGAAAATTTGGAACTGTCAGAATCAATGCTTCAAAAATAAACTTGCCTTTCATGAAAATTTTTATCATCCTATTCACTTCATTTTTATTTTTATCAATTGTTATAGTTTCAAGGACATTTATTTTTCTGGTGCTATCACATACGTTTATGTTTTTATATATAAATAATATGGAAAAGTTGAATCCGGTCAGAAAACAGATAAAAACAGAAAAGCTTTTTTGTCACGTTTCCACGGATGTCGAAAGTGTGCAAAAAGTTTCCGAAGACCAAGATCTCTAAAAATGGTTTACACAAAAAAGAGTTGAAGCTTTTTGAAGTTTGCCATTCTAAAATATTTTCACGTTTTATAGAAAAGGCCGTAGAAAAATAAGTACATATCCATTTGACCTAATTCTTTTTGCATTGAAAGAGGATTATCTGAGGAAAATTTTTTTAAAAATTTCGAGTGAAAATTGTTCAAAATGAAAAAGTTACGCCGATTTTTCGAAAAAGGTCAAAAATTATCTAAAATCGAATTTTCGCAGAATTGAATCCTGGAAAGGGCATTAAAGTGTTTCTGTCGGGAGGGGAATTTCGACCTGCTGAATCGATTCCCGGTGCTATTTTTCGGTTTTGAGTGCAGGAAATGGGTGTACTGTCACACAGGCAGGTATTTCGAATAATATTAGATCGGGAAAATTTCGAAATCGCTCAATTCCATCCGGAATCGATTCTCCGATGAATTTTGCTCTACCTTCTACTGGACCATGTTGCACAGTTCCCGAAATTTTAACCATGACGAAATGTTCCCGAGTAAATTTTATGTAATTTTCGGGATCCGTAGCCGATGATATTTTCTCTGGGCAAGAAGTGTCCAATAAATTCTAATATTTTACCGTTGTGTTAATTAGCCGGGTATTGTTATATTTATATTAGCAAATAAACTTTTTAATATTCTTCTATGGTATGTTTTTCGATCTGATTAAAAAAATGCATCTAAGCGTTTTTTTAATAGGGGTAAACAGATAAAAATCAAACCAAAAGACAAAAAGCTGACCGAAACCGTAGGAAAAAATCTAAAACTTCCTCAACTTTAAAAAGTACAAATTTTTCATCAAGTGCTGCTTTCAAATACTCTGATATCAAATTCATGTGAGCGATAGTGTTAGTTTGTATAATCGAATAAATAATACGCCAAGCTTAAGTAAAAGGTATTGTTAGCTTGGTTATAGCAATGTTATTGCGGAATGTGAATGTTAGAGTTAGTTTGTAATCGATTTCAATAACCGTTCGTTGAAGTATAATCTTATTTTGTACTCGAATCTTAATTGTACAGGGTGACTAAGAAATACGTACGCACCATATTTTTTGCATTTTTAAACGAATTTTATATCAAAACACAACAATAATAACAACAACAACAGAAATTATTTAAAATGACCACCATTTGTATCAATGCACTTCTTTAGCCTCTTCGAAAAGTTGTCCACAATACCACGTAGTGTATCAACAGAGATCTCATTCCATGCCTTCCTCAATGCTCACTTCAACGATTCGACAATCTTCGAGCATGCTGAACATTTCCCTGGCTTCTTGCAGTCTTCTTTCGACCTCTTCCTGCGCGGTCTTCATTGCTCTCCGTTTCTTCAAAGCGTTTTATAGCCTTCCTTACGGTCGCCTCATGTATACTAAGAAGTCGACCAATCTCACATTTCTCAACACCGCGCTCATGCATTCGGATTCTCAACACCGCGCTCATGCATTTCGGAATAGCTGGTCTAAATTCTTTCATGCTTGCTAAAAAATAAATTTTGATATAAAATTCGTTTAAAAATGCAAGAAAAATACAAAAATAAGGTGCGTACGTATTTTTTAGTCACCATGTATTGGATGTTTTAGCTTAATAAAATTTCGAAGTCAAGTGTAAAAGTGAACTATGGAGTTTTATTTTGCAATCGAATATGTAAACGCCAAGCACTTTATGTAAACGTCAATACATAAGCGAATATGTGTAGGCTTGAAAGGCGGTAGGCAAGCCTTCCTTTAAACTTGTCTTAAAAAATTATTTTTCAAAAAAATTTATTGCTTTTTCTAGAGTTTCTGAAAAATGAAACCGAAAAGAGTCGAAATCGAAAAGATCAAACTGAACCAAAAGTTTGAAAACCGAAAGAAACTCTACTGAATACGATGGATTTTTTAAAATTGTTTCATTGGTGCGTAGAGTGTCCCACTGGCTTTTTAATACACACATTGAGGCCCCATCTGATTGTATAGGTAATTGTTTTTAGTCTCTAGGTAAACTTTAACATTTATCCACTTTTTCTTCTCCATCAAGTATCCATGGTAACTAGAGTAAAGAATTTGAACTAAAAGGAAATATATTTCCTAGCTTATTTATAAGTGCTGTTAAATTTTCTGTATGTAAATTATAGATCTGAAACTTTTCTAAAGGTGAGAATTTTTTGTATTAGATTATTCTAATTTCGAAAATCATAAGATTGAAGTGTGGGAGTGGCCAAAGTTCGAAATATAAAAAGTAGCATAATTTTTAAATTTTCCACATATTTTTAAATTTTTTCATTTTTATTTTTTTCTTAAAAATGCACAATATAAATGTTGTCCCATATCAGGTATAAGTTTTTTTAAATAATTTTTTGACAAAATTGCAAAAATTTTAGGACTCAAAAAATATGTATGAAGCACATAAAGAATTTGCACTTCCTTCAAGTGCCTCTAGCTGGTCAAATAATTTATCTGTGATGTTTGTAGAGACGAAAATGTTGACATATGCTTGTATTTGTAGTAAATATCAGGTTTTGATTTTTTCAAAAATTAAAAGACCCCTTCTTCTAAAATCGGAATGAAAAAACTAATGGTCAAGGGGACATAAAAACCCCAATACAAGGGGGGACCCAGGGGTATAGACCTTCCGAACCTGGATTCTCGGAAGATCCTTGTGCAGAAGATCCTGTGCAGTCAATTCTTTAAAAAGTTGTGCAGTGCATTCGTTCCTATTGCTCTACATGCTTGCCTTTAAGAACCCTTTTTTTAAAGATATGTACCGCAACTTGGGATCTTAAAATGGAATCAGTTTCTGTCGATTCTATACCTTTGAAACAAAGTGGAAAGGATCGTCCAATGCTGGCTTTACAAGCCAAATTTTGCCTTCCATCAAATCGAACATTGCCAGTCTTGGTGGTTGGTTCAAATACTAATGCTTTGGTAAAAAATAACAAATTACTAAATATATTTTTTAAAATTTAGATATATGATATAAAAGATAGGAAAATCATGGCTAGTGTTCCATTGGATTCGGTAGGTTAATAATATAGTTTTTTTACTAGTCAAGCTATGAAACAAACACACTGGGCTCGAGAGTCAAGTGGATAGGGTGTCGGAAAAATGGGTCTGATTCAAAAAAGCACTATTGAAAATTTAAAAAAAATATCTGTTTAGCCTCAAGATGCTATTGACGTTCGCTTGGTGGAGGAAACGTTTCGATTTTCACGTGGAATAAGTTGCGTCGAAAACTTTATTATTGTCGGTAATTCAACAAATTTTAATTCTCATTTCAAACCTTTTTAGGAGCCCATACTGGAGAGCTGTTAATTTTCAATTGTAGCAGTGAAAATAATATTTCTGTC
>JAQGBS010000163.1:0-27214 GCA_034698545.1 Acrobeloides obliquus | reverse complement strand
CAACCCCTGGAGGGGGTTGAAAAAACAACCACCCCAGATATGCCCGAAACTGTTAAAAATGCACACAAAACCTCCAAGGGGGAGGGCGTTTTTTACAGTATTTACAATATTTGAGGCAATACAATAATAGGTTCCTTATGCAAATTTTGGCATCAAAATATAAAAAATCAATTTCTCCATGGGGAAGGGCGTTTCATTTATGGTTTGAACGTGTACAGGGGTTTTTTAGGCGCTGAACACGATGCATAAGTGATTGTGACGATAAGTGATTTTTAGTCTAGACCCCGGGATCAGGTAGAAAAAATTATTTATGTTACAAAATTTCTAAAACCAAAAATCTCTAAGAAAATTTCAATATATATGCGAATTTCGGGGGTCAGTTCGCTTCGAAAACATTTAAAATAATTTCGCCATATCGATATACATTTCTGAATACGGGGGGCAAAGTAGATGGTAGGATAGGGATTAAAAAATGGGGTAATATTCGTTTAAGATTTTGCGCTAATAAAATTAAGGTCCCTTGAATAAAGATTATATTTAAAATCAAATTTGAAATCACTCTCTTTAAGAAATCGATATCAAGAAAATAGATTTCAGCAACAATTCTTGAATAATATTATTTAAAAATTACCTTGAAATCATTGAGGTCGATGGAATTTGAACATTTGTAAAATGATTAGAAGCGTAAAAATTTTGTTGAACTTTTTGAATTTGCATATATTGGCAGTTGGAATCATTTGCTATGGTAATTTTTGGACTATAACAATTTTGTGTTATAACCGGTATTGTTTCACTTTTTTGTACCCTTTGCGATGATAAAATATATGAATGTGATGCAGTGCCAAATTTCTAAATATCAGATGGTTAAAAAAATTGTGCCTTAGCTTTTTTCCCACTTAACTCTAGATTATGTGTACATATGATATGTAATAAAATTTAATTCTAACAGTATCCTCACCCACCCTCAAGTACTTAGAAAAAGTAAGCATTACAATTTTTCCTTCATCAATGTAATATAAGGGGCCGCGAAAATCGTGAAAAATGTTGTTTGAGCCATATCTTTTTCTCTTACTCCGTGTTCAACGCGTTTTTTTCAGACAAAGTGTGTCTCAAAATGATAATATGCGTCAATTTATTTGAAAGTTGCTTAGAAAGATTAATTAAGCATTATTAACTACGAATTTCTTGTTTTTAGAGCAATTTTTTTTCAAAAATTCGATTTCCAAATGTTTTAGAAAAATTTGATTTTTGCATGATTGAGTTTTGTAAAGGCCAATAAAGTGTTTCTGAGGGTTTTTAAAAAAAGAAGAGAATTTAATTTTCAATAATCAAAAAAACCACGAGAACAGGAATTTTAAAATTATAAATACTTACATGAGAATCATTGTCATGTCCTTGTAAATACTCGTTGTTGCACTTTATATATTGACTATTACTTGGCTCATGATAATGTGAATTTTGATATGATGGATGTGTCTGTTGCATATCTGGTTTCTTCAATTGTTGCATATATGGTGCCATAGAAGTACTTGTTTGTAAATTTGGTATAGATCGATTTGGATTAGAAACGATTTTAGCATTAACATATTCTTTAGTTGTTGGAATTTGATTAGAAGGATCTTGTAATGATTGATGAGTTAGGTGCGTATTGATGCTAGGATCATATAGTGTCGATGGAATAATTTCAGAAACGTTTGGTTGAATTTGATTTTCATTTTGAGTCGTATCTAATCTTTGTTGATAACAATCGATATCTTCAGGCGCTTCTTCTTCCAAAAACGACATCTACAATAACATAGAAAATTATCTTTAATATATAGTATCAATAATCCAAATTGTTAATCTAAATATATTATCATCAGGAAAAGATAGAATTAGATTAAAACACGTTTTGACCAAATACCATATACAGTCAACCTCCGTTTTATGACACCAGTCCTGGGGGGTATCCAAATTTCATTTTTTATCAAGTTTTATGAATATTTCATATAAAAATAAATACAGAAAATGGAAGTACGAAAAAATTGTTTAGAAAAGTGTGGTTATACTTTGGTTAAAGCTAAAACCAAACCAAAAATCGATCAATTTTTGACCATAAACACCCAATTTACAACCCCAAGTTTAAAAAAGTTACAACCCCAAGTGTAACCCTTTTTTCTTGACAATTCATAATACAATTCTAATTAATTTTTATGTCATTTTTACATGAAACATTCAAAAAACTTGATAAAAACGCATATTAAAAGGGAGTGTCATTAAACAGAGGTGTCATAAAATAGAGGTTTGACTGTAGCTAAGTATGATCCCAAAAGGAGAGTCGGAGTACTCTTCTTATAATTTTTTAATTTTGGTAAATTTTTTTGTCAAAAACATTATTTCTATTGTAATATAAAAATTTTCCTATTTTTTAAACATGTTTTATTATTAACTTTTTCCTTCAATTTTCATTTGAAAAATTTTTCTGTGACAGATTTTGTCTCTTAAAATCTAGAAAAAAAACTATCGAGGAACAATCGAGGGTAACCCCTTAATTTTTAAGCTGTTTAAAAAAATAAAAAGATGATATTACGTTTATTGCAATATATTCGAAATTTCCAAAACAAAAAGTTAGCGCTTTTTGATCAAACGAGCATCTATTAAAATATTTTTTAATTTTTAAAAACAGGAATAACAAAAAAGTTTTGTTTTACTTTTTATCCTCAATAATAGGGTTAATTTCATTTTTAAAAAGCTCATTTTGAACACCGGAATGAAATATAATTGGAAAAATTTAATCAATCTTACTCGTTTATGTTATCATTTTTGAAAACAGAAAGAGTTCGGATATTGATTTTTTGGCAAATTGGCAAATGCATTTTAGCGGGAAATTTAAAATCATTCCTATTATAAAAAAATGTATTCTTAATTGTATCCATGTTTGCGTATAAAAATTACAAGCCTTGTCAATATCACAAAACTGATGTTCAAAAAAAGCTAGAGTATACAAAGTTCATAAGATCTGAACTCGGTACTCAGAACCAAAGACCCTGATAAGTAACAATAATAATAAGTCGTGAGAATAGTTCGTTTTAAATTAGTGTTGTGCAACTGCCGCTCTACGTTCGCAAAAGAATATGCAGCCCGGCTCCGCTAGCAGCTATATATCACACTATGCGACATGAATATTGTATATGTTATAGGTGAATCTGAATATGCGGGCGTATCTGATTCGACCGGGTGAATCTGATACGCCCGGATAATCAGTCGGGAGTACCTCATTCGCCTGGACGATTCTGATATTCTTCCGAGAATTTAACTAACCCAAAGCATTATTATGCGATTTTTATAGCTCAAAAATATTTTTTTAGTCCATTTTTACTAAAACTAGAGTCCATTTCAACCCATAGTCCGAGCGGATTTCTTAAAAGTTAGTAAGAAGCGATCCCGTCCGATCTGGCAAGTTAAGCAACTTGAGCCCACAGGTTAGATCCCCGGAGGAATATTGAGAAATTATAAATTTTTTTAGCAGATCCCCTAAATTCGTATTTTTATTTTCCTTGAAAAATTTTTTCTTTGCCTGGAAATTGACTTTAAAAATCATTTAAAAAATGAAATCTTAAAAGCAAATTTGTGTAAGAATCAACCCTTGGTCAAACCACCATAGGCACCTTTTTCCAAAAGCCTTCTGTTTGATCTGGAAACTTATTTTTCCATTATATTTAATTATTCTAATTAAGAAAATAATAAAATTTCGGTTGATTTCAATATTCGATATTTGTACAGCGCTATTAATTACTTTTTCATAGCTTTTCTTGGAAGTTCCTATAAATACGTTGATATCTCAAAAACTATAAATGCTAGAGCTATGATCTTGGGCATTCTGGAATGCTAAGAGGATGAGTAAAATTTTTTATAAAGATACTATGGTATGTTTTTTGGATAGGAAAAAAGTTACAGTATGATTTTTGGAAAAAAAACTTAGTTTTTTTTACCCCCCCTCCCCAAATTTTGTATATTGACCACGTACTTTGATAATATGAACCCAGGCCTGCCATTAAAAACGGTTTCTAATACTTTCACTTACGGTCTTTCCAAAAAACCATCGCTCAAAGAAAATGGATTTAACGATTTTTTTAATAGTTTTTGAGATATCAACATTTTTTATAACAACACTCATATAACGCTACGGTCTTGGACTTGGCCAATTTGACCAGCTTCAAAACTCATTTCCAAAAATCGGAAGCGTAAGCCTAAGCCTCAAACCTAAACCTTAGCTGAAGCCTAAGCATAATCCTCTGGCCTAAAACTAAACCTAAGCACAAGGCTATGGCCTAAGCCTAGCGTCGGGCCTGATCTTCAGGCATAAGCCTAAGCTCGGGCCTAATTCTCAAGCCTAAGCCTCGCCCTAAGCATAAGCCTAATGCCCGGGCCTAAAATAAAACAATGTTGGACTAGAGAAATTGCATTCAAATATTTTTTGGAGCAATAAAAATTGCTTAAAAAGTCATTGAACTAGTGAAAATCGTATAGAGATATTTTTAGAACAGAGAAAATCGTCAGAAAATTTTTAGAACAGTAAAAATCGTTTAAAAAAATGTCCTGGTAGCAAAAATCGCCTTCAAAGGAACACGTCCAGATCAATGTTAGCCGCCCTCAAAGGTACATACCTTATAAGGGCCGTATCCAGGTTTTGGTTTCGGGGGGGGGCTTGACCCCAAAGTTTCAAAAATTTACCTTGGTCTCCCTTTACTTTTTTTTCAAAAATTTCCCAAAATTTTGGGCAAAAACATAGGGAAAGATCATTAGGAAAAATTTTTCACTTTTTGGATTTCGGGGGGGGGGCTTGAGTATGCTTAGCCCCCCCCCTGGATACGGCCCTGTACCTTATAATAACACATACTTTATAATAACAGATTCATCCCACAATTTTTTGACGCTATAACACTACATTAGATCTCTCAAATAACACCATTTTGGAAAAACTCTAATCAAGGGTCACGAACTGCATTTTAGCCATGATTACATACAAGATTTTCATATAACAAAACAAACGTTATCTAATTTGTATTATGACAATATGTCGGCCTAAGAATGAAATTTTTCGATGCAGATAAAAGCATTTTTTTGCTCGCGAAGAGATCTGAAACTTTTCCTTTGACGACAGAAAATTCCCACTGCAACTTGATCAAAAATAACCATGTTTAACCCAATACAATACTCACAAAGACCAACAAACTCAAAAAATGCGATTTTTGACAGTATTAACGCAAGAATCATAGATTAGTGTCAAAGAAAAAAATTAAGTACAAATCACGAGGATAATGTTTAAAAAAATTTTTGTTTCGTGATTATGAATTTTCATGGAGATATGGCCATTACAAGTTTGAGAAATTGGAAGACTCAAAATCAGAGAACCTACAACTTTGAAATAGCCCAGGATAGGTCGAAAAAGGTTTTTTTCGACTATTAATATTTACAGAACTACTCATTTTTATATGAATTTTTATTACCAACAAAAAATTTGACGTTGATCTGGACGCGTTAATTAAAAAAATAGTTAATTAAAATCTCCTAAAAATATTTTCCGTATAGTGAAAATTGAATAGGAAGGCTTTTGGATTAGTAAAATCGCTTTAAAATGTTAGTATTACTGGCCTAAAAATATTCTTGAGCTGTAACAACGCATAAGAATGTTTTGGGTTAGTTAAATTCTTGGGAAAATCAGATTATATCAGATTCAACCGGGCAAATAATACTCCTGACTGATTTAATGGACGCATCGGATTCACCCGGAAGAAATGGCACTATCAGATTCGCCCGAGTAAAAGCTTAGGCCCGAACATTAGGCTCAGGGCGAGGCTTAGGCTTGAATATTAGGACCAAGGCTTAGGCTTATGCCTGAAGCTTAGACCCGACGCTAGGCTTGGGCCATAGCCTTGTGCTTAGGTTTAGTTTTAGGCCAGAGGATTATGCTTAGGCTTCAGCTAAGGTTTAGGTTCGAGGCTTAGGATTAGATTTAGGCATGATCTTAAGCTATGGCTTAGTCTTAGGCCTGAGGCGTAGGCTTAGAAATAAGCTTAGGCTTAATCATAGGCTTAATTCATGGCTTATGCTATAGACATAGGCATAGATTCGAAGTTATGGCTTAGGTTTAGTCTTAGACCCGTAGGATTAGACCTGAGGCTTCGGCTTAGTCTTAGGTCCTAGGATTAAGTTTAGGCATAAGGCTTAGGCATAAACATATAGGCTCAGTCTAGAGGCTTATTCACGAGTCGTAGGCTTAAACGTAGTCATAAGCATAAGTTTAGTCTTAGGCTTAGCCTAGGCTTAAGCCCAGGGATAATTCCCTAGACTTAGGCTTATTCTTAGGCTTAAGCTTAGTCCTATGCATAGACTTATCTTGGTGGCATAGACTGGCTTAGGCTTAAACCCGAGGTTATTGTTTAGGTTTAGTTTTAGGCCCAAGGCTTAAGATTAGTCTGATGCTTCGGCTTAGTCTTAGGTCCATGGATTAGGTTTAGGCATGAGGCTTAGTATTAGGCTTAGGCATAAACAGAATTTAGGCCCGAGGCTTTTGTTAAGCTTAGTCTTAGGCATAGGTTAGTCTTAGTCTTAAGCATAGGCTTAGACCCGAGGCTAATTTCTGAGGCTTAGGCTTATTCTTAGGCTATACTTATTTTAGGCCCGAGCTTAGGCTAAGCCTAGATTCATAGCTTAGGCAAGGAAAGGTAAGGTGTAGACTAGGCTTAGACTTGAGTTTAGGGTTAGTCTTAGGCTTATTCCCGAGGCTTAAAATTAGTATTAGTCTTAAGCCCAATGCTTATTCATAAGCTTAATCTTAGGTTTAGTCTTTTACCCGAGGCGTAGGCTCGACGTTTAAATTATTTTTAGGCTTAGGATTAGGTCCGAGGATTTGATTTAGGCATAGGCTTGATGCTTATTCCCGAGCTTAGGCTTATCTCGAGGCTTAAGCTTAGTCTAATACATAGGAATCGAGAAAGACTTAGGCATAATCTTATTTTAGTCTTATTCCTAGGCATAGATCTGAGGCTTAATCTATTCTTAGGTCCGAGGCTTATTCTTAGGATATACTTATTTTAATCCAGAGGCTTATTCTTATGCCCGAGTTCTAAGATTATGCCCCTTAATCTTAGAATTAGGCCTGAGGAAGGAAAAGTGAGGCTTAAACTAGGTTTAAGCCTAATGCTTAGAATTATTCTTAGGCCCGAGTCTCAGGCTTAGAATTAAGTTTAGCATTAGGCTTAGGCATAGGCTTTGGCCCTAGGCTTATTCCCAAGGCCTAATCTTAGGCATAGGCTTAGGCTAATTTCCGAGTCTCTTCTTAGTCCCAATGCGTGCTTATCTTAGTTTTAGGCTTAGCCAGAGATTAGGCATTGGTCCGAGGCTTGGCTTATGCTAGAAGCTTAGGCATAGGACCGAGCTTAGCCTTAGGATTATGCTATAGGCTTGTGCTTCGGTCTGAGAATTAGACTTAGGCCTGAAGCTTATGTCAGCATCTTATGCTTTGGCTTAATCCCGACTCTTATGTTTATCTTAGCCTTAGTCCAAGACTTAGACTAAGGCTTATGCACGAGTCTTAGGCTTAGCTTGGGCACGAGGCTTAGGCTAAAGGCTTAGTCAAGAAAAGGCCCGAGGCATAGGCTTAGGTTTACCTTAGGCTTAAGTTTAATCTTATCTTTATGCTTAGGCCCGAGATTTAGACTAATGTTGTGGCCCTAGGCCTAGAAGTATTCCGAGGCTTATGATAGGTCCTAGGATTAGGTTTAGATATGATTCTTAAGCTTAGTTTTATGCTTAGTCTTAGAAATAGGCTTAGTCCAAAGTCTTATCTTCGAGGCTTAGGATTAGTGGCCCCAGGATTAACTTTAGGCTCAGCACGTGGCTTAGGTTTAGTCTCGAACTTTGAATATTCCGAAACTTAGATTAGGCTTTTCCCCGAGGTTAGGCTTGGGCTTAGAATTAGGCTTTGTATTACGCTTAGTCTTAAGCCCGAGGCTTATGCTGTTTAGACTATGCTTAATTAGACTAGTCTCGAGGCTTAAACTAGGCTTAGATTTGAGGCAAGCCTAAGATTATTCTTAATCTTAGAGCAAGGCTTAGGTTTTTGAATTAGTCATAGTATTAGGCTTTTGTTTACACTTAGAATTAGGCTTATACATAGGCCCGAGACTTAGGATTAAGCCTGTAGCCTATACTTTAGATTTTCTATCCGATGCTTAGACTTAGCTTTAGGATTCGTCTTAGGATAGGCCTAAGGCTTAGGCCTGAGATATCGGAATGAGGCTTATGCTCGAATCTTAGGCTTATTCTTATTTAGACTTAGGGACGAGACTTAGTCCCGATACATTGGCCCGAGGCTAGTCTTGGTTTGGGTCTTAGTCTTAGGCGTATAATTAAGTCCTAGTCTTAGGCCCGAGGATTATGATTAAGCTTGGGCTAAGGATCGAGGCTTATGCTTAGGCCGAGAGAGCCTTAGGCTTAATTTAGTATCCATGCTTAGGATTAGGTCTTAGCTTAGACTTATTCTAGGTCTGAAGCAAAGGCTTTTTCTTAGGTCCCAGGCTTATCTTAGGCTTAGTATAGGTCGAGGCTTAGATCCTAGGTGTAGGCCCGAGGCATATGCTAAGACTTAAGACCTAGGCTTATTTTAGGCTTAGTATTAGGCACGAGGCTTAGGCTTAGCCCGATTCTATCTTAGGATTAGACTCAAAACTTAGGCACTACTCTTAGGCTTACATAAGCCTAGGCTTAAGCCTAAGCCTAGCTGTAAATTTAACCCTAGGCCTAAAACTAAGCCTAGGCTTAGGACTAAACTTAAGCCTAGGCTTAAGTTAAGAATCGCCTAGGCTTAAGTTAAGAACCTAAGATAAGAATCGGGCTAAGCCTAAGCCTCGTGCCTAATACTAAGCCTAGGTCTTAAGTCTTAGCATAAGCCTCGGGCCTACGCCTAGGATCTAAGCCTAGACCTATACTAAGCCTAAGATAAGCCTGGGACCTAATAATAAGCCTTTGCTTCAGACCTAGAATAAGTCTAAGCTAAACCTAATGATAAGCCTAATTCTAAGCCTGAGCCTTAGACCTAAGCCTAGTCTGAGCCTTGGACCTAATCATAAGCATCGATCCTAAATTAAGCCTAAGGCTCTCTCGGCCTAAGCATAAGCCTCGATCCTTAGCCCAAGCCTAATCATAATTCTCGGGCCTAAGCCTTGGACTTAATTATACGCCTAAGACTAAGACCCAAATCAAGACTAAGCCTCGGGCCAATGCATCGGGACTAAGTTTCATCCCTAAGTCTAAATCTAAATTAGAATAAGCCTAAGATTCGAGCATAAGCCTCATTCCGATGTCTCAGGCTTAAGCTTTAGGCCTATCCTAGGCCTAAAACTAATATAAGCATAAGGCTCGGGCCTAATCCTAAAACTAAAATAAGCCATAACCTCGGGCCTTAGTCTACTCTAGCCTCGTTTCTAAGCCTCAGGAATAAGCCTAAATATGCATCGGAACTAAGACCAAGCGTAATCCTAAGCCTAAGTAGCGGTCCTAAGCTTGGGTCTAAGCCTAAACCTAAGCGTCGGGCCTAAGACTAAGGATTAAGCCTATGAAAAGCCAAAGCCAAATTCTAAACCTTCCTCTGACCTAAGCCCCGTGCACAAGCATCAGGCATAATCCTATGCCTAAACCTAAGTCTCATGTCTAAGACGAATCCTAAAGCTAAGCCTAAGCATCAGATAGAAAATCTAAAGTATAGGTTACAGGCTTAATCCTAAGTCTCGGGTCTATGTATAAGCCTAATTCTAAGCGTAAACAAAAGCCTAATACTATGACTAATACAAAAACCTAACCCTTGCTCTAAGATTAACACTAATCTTAGGCTTGGCCTCGAACCTAAGCCTAGTCTAAGCCTCGAGACTAAGTCTAATTAAGCATAGTCTAAACAGCATAAGCCTCGGGCTTAAGACTAAGCGTAATACAAAGCCTAATTCTAAGCCCAAGCCTAACCTCGGGGAAAAGCCTAATCTAAGTTTCGGAATATGTCAAAGTTCGAGACTAAACCTAAGCCACGTGCTGAGCCTAAAGTTAATCCTGGGGCCACTAATCCTAAGTCTCGAAGATAAGACTCTGGACTAAGCCTATTAAGCATAAAACTAAGCTTAAGCCTCATATCTAAACCTAATCCTAGGACCTATGCATAAGCCTCGGAATACTTCTAGGCCTAGGGCCACAACATTAGTCTAAATCTCGGGCCTAAGCATAAAGATAAGATAAAACTTAAGCCTAAGGTAAACCTAAGCCTATGCCTCGGGCCTTTCCTTGACTAAGCCTTTAGCCTAAGCCTCGTGCCCAAGCTAAGCCTAAGACTCGTGCATAAACCTTAGTCTAAGTCTTAGAATAAGGCTAAGGCTAAGATAAACATAAGAGTCGGGATTAAGCCAAAGCATAAGATATGACATAAGCTTCGGGCCTAAACCTAATTCTCAGACCGAAGCACAAGCCTATAGATAATCCTAAGACTAAGTCTCGGTCCTATGCCTAAGCTTCTAGCATAAGCCAAGCCTCGGACCAATGCCTAATCTCTGGCTAAACCTAAAACTAAGATAAGCCTACGCATTGGGACTAAGAAGAGACTTGGAAATTAGTCTAAACCTATGCTTAAGCCTATGCCAAAGATTAGGCCTTGGGAATAAGCCTAGGGCCAAAGCTTATGCCTAATTCTAATACTAAACCTAATTCTAAGCCTGAGACACGGGCCTAAGAATAATCCTAAGCATTAGGATTAAACCTAGTTTAAGCCTCACTTTTCCTTGTCTCAGGCCTAATTCTAAGATTAAGGGAGCATAATCTTAGAACTAGGGCATAAGACTAAGCCTCGGGATTAAAATAAGTATATCCTAAGAATAAGCTTAAACCTCAGGACTACGCCACGGGCTTAAGCCTATAGCTAAGCCAAGACTAAGCCTATGACTAAGATTAAGCCTCGGGCCTAAGAATAGATTAAGCCTCAGATCTATGCCTAAGTCTAGGAATAAGACTAAAATAAGACTATGCCTAAGTCTATCTCTATTCCTATGCCTAAGACTAAGCTTAAGCCTCGAGATAAGCCTAAGCCTCGGAAATAAACATCAAGCCTATGCCTAAACCAAATCCTCGGACCTAATCCTAAGCCTAAAAATAATTTAAACGTCGAGCCTACGCCTCGAGTAAAAGACTAAACCTAAGATTAAGCTTATAAATAAGCATTGAGCCTAAGCCTAATACTAATTTTGAGCCTCGGGAATAAGCCTAAGACTAACCCTAAACTCGAGTCTAAGCCTAGTCTAAACCTTATCTTTCCTTGCCTAAGCTATAAATCTAGGCTTTCCTAAGCCTCGGGCTTAAAATAAGTATAGCCTAAGAATAAGCCTAAGCCTCAGGAATTAGCCTCGGGTCTAAGCCTATGCTTAAGACTAAGACTAAATTATGCCTAAGACTAAGCTTAACAAAAGCTTCGGGCCTAAATTCTGTTTATGCCTAAGCCTAATACTAAGCCTCATGCCTAAACCTAATCCATGGACTAAGACTAAGCCAAAGCATCAAACCAATCTTAAGCCTTGGGCCTAAAACTAAAACTAAACAATAACCTCGGGTTTAAGCCTAAGCCAGTCTATGCCACCAAGATAAGTTTATGCCTAGGACTAAGCTTAAGCCTAAGAATAAGCCTAAGTCTAGAGAATTATCCCTGGGCTTGAGCTTAGGCTAAGCCTAAGTCTAAACTTATGCTTATGACTACGTTTAAGCTTAAGACTCGTAAATAAGCCTCTGGACTGAGCCTATGTTTATGCCTAAGCCTTATGCCTAAACTTAATCCTAGGACTTAAGACTAAGCCGAATCCTCAGGTCTAATCCTAAGCCACGGATCTAAGACTAAACCTAAGCCATAACTTCGGATCTATGCCTAAGTCTATAGCATAAGCCTCGAACTAAGCCTATGATTAAGCCTCGAACTAAGCCTATGATTAAGCCTAAGCTTATTTTTAAGCTTACGCCTCAGGCCTAAGACTAAGCCATAGCTTAAGATCATGCCTAAATCTAATCCTAAGCCTCGAACCTAACCCTTAGCTGAAGCCTGAGCATAATCCTCTGGCCTAAAACTAAACTTAAACACAAGGCTATGGCCTAAGCCTAGCGTCGGGCCTAAGCTTCAGGCATAAGCCTAAGCCTCGGGCCTAATTCTCAAGCCTAAGCCTCGCCCTAAGCATAAGCCTAATGTTCGGGCCTAAGCTCTTACTCGGGCGAATCTGATAGTGCCATTTCGTCCGGGTGAATCCGATACGCCCATTAAATCAGTCAGGAGTATCTCATTTGCCCGGTTGAATCTGATATAATCTGATTTTCCCTAAAATTTAACTAATTCAAAACATTCTTATGCGATTGTTACTGCTCAAGAATATCCAGTAATACTAACATTTTAAAACGATTTCACTAATCCAAAAGCCTTCCTATCCAATTTCCACTATATGGAAAATATGTTTAGGAGATTTTAATTAACGATTTTTTTAATTAACGCGTCCAGATCAACGTCAAATTTTTGTTGGGAATAAAGATTCATATAAAAATGAGTAGTTCTGTAAATAGAAATAGTCGAAAAAGTCCTTTTTCGACCCATCCTGGGCTATGTCAAAGTTGTAGGTTCTCAGATTTTGAGTTTTCCAATTTCTCAAACTTGTAATGGCCATATCTCCATGACAATTCATAATCACGAGACAAAATTTTTTTAAACATTATCCTCGTGATTTGTGCTTAATTTTTTTCTTTGACACTAATTTTTTTTTCTTTGACATTATTATTCTTGTGTTAATACTGTCAAAAATCGCATTTTTTGAGTTTGGGGGTCTTTGAGAGTATTGTATTAGGTTAAACAAGGTTATTTTTGATCAAGTTGCAGCGGGAATTTTTCTGTCGTTAAAGGAAAAGTTTCAGATCTCTTTGCGAGCAAAAAATGCTTTTTTCTGCATCAAAAAATTCCATTCTTAGGCCGACATATCGTCATAATACAAATTAGATAAAGTTTGTTTTGTTATATGAAAATCTTGTATGTAATCATGGCTAAAATGCAGTTCGTGACCCTTGATTGGAGTTTTTTCAAAATGGTGTTATTTGAAAGATCTAATGTAGTGTTATAGCGTCAAAAAAAATTGTGGGATGAATCTGTTATTATAAGGTACAGGGCCGTATCCAGGGGGGGGGGCTAAGCAGATTCAAGCCCCTCTCCCCCCCCCCGAAATCCAAAAAGTGAAAAAATTTTCTAATGATCTTGCTCAAAGTTTTAGAAAATTTTTGAAAAAAAAGTAAAGGGGGATCAAGGTAAATTTTTGAAACTATGGGGTTTTTTATAAAGACACTATGATATGTTTTTTGGATAGGCAAAAAATTACAGTATGATTTTTGGAAAACAAATCTAGTTTTTTGACCCCCCCCCCCTCCAAATTTTGTATATTGACCACGTACTCTGGTAATATGGACCCAGGCCTGCCATTAAAAACGGTTTCTAATACTTTCACTTACGGTCTTTCCAAAAAACCATCGCTTAAAGAAAATAGATTTAACGATTTTTTTATAGTTTTTGAGATATCAACATTTTTTATAGCAAAACTCATATAACGCTACGGTCTTGGACTTGGCCAATTTGACTTCAAAACTCATTGCCTCGGTAAATCCATTTTCTTTGAGCGATAGTTTTTTGGAACCGTAAGTGAAAGTATTAGAAACCGTTTTTAATGGCAGGCCTGGGTCTATATTCCAGAGTACGTGGTCAATATACAAAATTTAGGGGGTAAAAAACTAGGTTTTTTCCAAAAATCATACTGCAATTTTTTTCTTATCCAAAAAACATATCATAGTGTCTTTATAAAAATTTTGCTTGTCCTCTTAGCATTCCAGAATGCCCAAGATCATAGCTCTAGCATTTATAGTTTTTGAGATATCAACGTATTTATAGGAACTTCCAAGAAAAGCTATGAAAAAAATAACTACTAGCGCTGTACAAATATCGAATATTGAAATCAACCGAAATTTTATTATTTTCTTAATTATAATAAGAACCGGGAGACCGAGCGCCTTCGGCGCTCAAGGGCTCACCTTGCTTTGGTGCCAAAGAATAAACCTGGGGACCGAGCACCTTCGGTGCTCTGGGAATGCCGTATTACAGTGAAACCTGAAGACCGAGCCTTGGTGCTCAAGGACTTCAATTTTTTCGAATTTTTTCAATTTTTTAATTTTTATATTTATTTAAATTTTTTCGAATTTTTTTCAATTTCTATTTAATTTTTCGTTTTTTTTCAAATAAATCGATTTTT
This sequence comes from Acrobeloides obliquus, assembly GCA_034698545.1. Lineage (NCBI taxonomy): Eukaryota > Metazoa > Nematoda > Chromadorea > Rhabditida > Cephalobidae > Acrobeloides > Acrobeloides obliquus. Next base: position 12,881 of record JAQGBS010000163.1, on the reverse strand, counting down.
TCAAAAAATCATTTATTGAAAAAACAAAAGTATTTCTGCGGGGACAGGGATCGAACCAACGCCTTTCCGACTGTAAAACTAACGATTTACTATTGCACCATGAAAGCAACATTGTATTCCCTTCTAACAAAATACATAAGCTGAAAAAAGCAAAATAAAAAATTTAATTTTTTCAGAGGTTTTTAATTTTTTTTCTTCTCTCACCGAGCTCTTTCCAAAAATCTAAGTCGTAACGGGACTGCACTTAAGGTTACAAAATTCGGTGACACAAACAGACAGACATTTCTCATTTAATATTATAAGATTAAATATAATGAAAAAATAAGTTTCTAGACCAAACAGAAGACTTTTGGAAAAAGGTGCCTATGGTGGGTTGATCAAAGGTTGATTCTTACAAAAATTGACGTTTAAGATTTCATTTTTTAAATGATTTTTAAAGTAAATTTCCAGGCAAAGGGAAAATTTTTCAAGAAAAATAAAAATAGGCAAAAATTCTACGAGGTCGAATTTAGGGGGTCTGCTAAAAATTTTTTAATTTCTCAACATTCTACCCTCCGGAGATCGAACCTGCAGGCCTAAGTTGCTTAACTTGCCAGATCGAACGGGATCACTTCTTATTAACTTTTAAGAAATCCGCCCGGACTATGGGTTGAAATGGGCTCTAGTTTTAGTAAAAATGGACTAAAAAATATTTTTGAGCTATAAAAATCGCATAATAATGCTTTGGGTTAGTTAAATTCTTGATGAATATCAGAATCGTCCAGGCGAATTAGATACTCCCGACTGATTATCCGGGCGTATCAGTTTCACCCGGTCGAATCAGATACACCCGCATATTCAGATTCATCTATAACATATACAATATACATGTCGCATAGTGTGATATATAGCTGCTAGAGCCGGGCTACATATTCTTTTGTGAACGTAGAGCGGCAGTTGCACAACACTAATTTAAAAAGGACTATTCTCACGACTTATTATTATTGTTACTCATCAGGGTCTTTGGTTCTGAGTACCGAGTTCAGATCTTATGAAATTTGCATACTCTAGCTTTTTTGAACAGCAGTTTTGTGATATTGAAAAGACTTGTAATTTTTATACGCAAACATGGATACAATTAAGAATGCATTTTTTTATAATAGGAATGCTTTTAAATTTCCCGCTAAAATGCATTTGACAATTTGCCAAAAAATCAATATCAGAACTCTTTCTGTTTTCAAAATGATAACATAAACGAGTAAGATTGATTAAATTTTTCCAATTATATTTCATTCCGGTGTTCAAAATGAGCTTTTTAAAAATGAAATTAACCCTATTATTGAGGATAAAAAGTAAAACAAAACTTTTTTGTTATTTCTGTTTTTAAAAATTAAAAAATATTTTAATAGATGCTCGTTTGATCAAAAAGCGCTAACTTTTTGTTTTGGGAATTTCGAATATATTGCAATAAACGTAATATCATCTTTTAATTTTTTTAAACAGTTTAAAAATTAAGGGGTTACCCTCGATTGTTCCTCGATATTTTTTTCTAGATTTTAAGGGACAAAATCTGTATACAGAAAAATTTTTCTGTGTAAAAAATTGAAGGAAAAAGTTAATAATAAAAAATGTTTAAAAAATAGAAAAATTTTTATATTACAATAAAAATAATGTTTTTGACAAAAAAATTTACCAAAATTAAAAAATTATAACAAGACTACTCCGACCCTCCTTTTGGGATCATACTTAGCTACAGTCAAACCTATATTTTATGACACCTCTGTTTAATGACACTCCCTTTTAAATTACGTTTTTATCAAGCTTTTTGAATGTTTCATGTAAAAATTATATAAAAATTAATTAGAATTGTATTAGGTTGTTTCAAAAGTTCCTGGGCAAGAACAAAATTCGTTTTATTTCAACAACTTGGTATGAAAATTTTCCTTCCCTCAAACTTCGCCTTGGTGGTGCAGTGACAAAGCACGGCTTCGTGGCCACAAGGTCGCGGGTTCGAATCCCTCGAGCTAATTTGGAACCAAATTGGCTCCAAGCGAGATTTGAACCCGCGACCTTGTGGCCAAGAAGCCTTTGTCACTGCACCACCGAGGCAAGTTGGGGGAAGGAAAATTTTCATATCAAGTTGTTGAAATAAAACGAATCTTGTTCTTGGCCAGGAACTTTTGAAACAACCTAATATTATAAATTGTTAAGAAAATGGGGTTACACATGGGGTTGTAACTTTTTTAAGCTTGGTTTGTGATTGGGTGTTTTTGGTAAAAAATTGATCGATTTTTGGTTTGGTTCTAACTTTAAACAAAGTACAATCACACTTTTCTAAACAATTTTTTCGTACTTCCACTTTCTGTACTTATTTTTATATGAAATATTCATAAAACTTGATAAAAAATGAAATTTAGATACCCCCCAGGACTGGTGTCATAAAACGGAGATTTGACTGTATATAGTATTTGGTCAAAAAGTGTTTTAGTCTAATTCTATTTTTTTCTGATGGCAATATATTTAGATTAACAATTTGGATTATTGATACTATATATTAAAGATAATTTCTATGTTATTGTAAATGTCGTTTTTGGAAGAAGAAGCGCCTGAGGATATCGATTGTTATCAACAAAGATTAGATACGACTCAAAATGAAAATCAAATTCAACCAAACGTTCCTGAAATTATTCGATCGACGCAATATGATCCTAGCATCAATACGCACCTAACTCATCAATCATCACAAGATCCTTCTAATCAAATTACAACAACTAAAGAATATGTAAATGCTAAAGTCGTTTCTAATCCAAATAGATCTATACCAAATTTACAAACAAGTGCTTCTATGACACCATATATGCAACACTTGAAGAAACCAGATATGCAACAAACACATCCATCATATCAAAATTTACATTATCACGAGCCAAGTGATAGTCAATATATAAAGTGCAAAAACGAGTATTTACAGGATGACAACGATTCTCATGTAAGTATTGATAATTTTAACATTCCTGTTCTCGTGGCTTTTTTGATTATTGAAAATTAAATTCTCTTCTTTTTCTAAAGGGATCGAAATTTAGATTAAAAACTTGAAAATTTTTAGGTATTTTAAAAAAATTCATCACAGAGACATCCTGTAGTCGCCTGCTATTGAAATTTGCATTAAAATTTTCCTCATACACTCTCCTATAGTTCCACGGCGTGATAAAGTGTGTCTCAAAATGATAATATAAAACAATTGTTTGAAAGTTGCTCAGAACGATTATTTAAGCATTATTAACTAAGAATTTAATGTTTTTGAGGATGTGCCTTTGAGTTTTAGGCAAATATTGCTATTTTTTCGATTTGGGACGATTACCTCTATGAAAAAATCGCTCTATCTCTCCCAATTTGGTCCAGAATTGCTATTTTTCTTCATTAAATAGATTTTTTTCGAGAGGAGAATCGATTCTCAATGGAATTGAGCTGTTTAGAAATTTTCTTAACTTCTTATACCATGAAAATTGTTAAATACCGATCTATGTGCAAGTAACCCTTTTCTTGCACTCAAATCTTAAAAATAACTCTGAAAATTGATTCTGTGGGTCAAAAACCCCCAGAAACACTTTATTGGCCTTTACAAAACTCAATCATGCAAAAATCAAATTTTTCTAAAACATTTGGAAATCGAATTTTTGAAAAAAAAATCGCTCTAAAAACAAGAAATTCGTAGTTAATAATGCTTAATTAATCTTTCTTAGCAACTTTCAAATAAATTGAGGCATATTATCATTTTGAGACACACTTTGTCACGCCGTGTATCTGAAAACAAACCGCGTTGAACACGGAGTAAGAGAAAAAAGATATGGTTCAAACAACATTTTTCACGAATTTTGCGTCCCCTTATATTACATTGATGAAGGAATAATTTTAATGCTTACTTTTTCTAAGTACCTGAGGGTGGGGGAGGATAATGTTTAATTAAATTTTTATTACATATCATATGTACACATAATCTAGAGTTAAGTGGGAAAAAAGCTAAGGCACAATTTTTTTAACCATCTGATATTTAGAAATTTGGTACTGCATCACATTCATATATTTTGTCATCGCAAAGGCTACAAAAAAGTGAAACAATACCAGTTATAACACAGAATTGTTATAATCCAAAAATTACCATAGCAAATGAGTCCAACTGCCAATATATGCAAATTCAAAAAGTTCAAACAAATTTTTACGCTTCTAATCATTTTACAAATGCTCAAATTCCATCGACCTCAATGATTTCAAGGTAATTTTTAAATAATATTCTTCAAGAATTGTTGCTGAAATCTATTTTCTTGATATCGGTTTCTTAAAGAGAGTGATTTCAAATTTGATTTTAAATTTAATCTTTATTCAAGGGAGCTTAATTTTATTAGCGCAAAATGTTAAACGAATATTATCCCATTTTTTAATCCCTATCCTACCGTCTACTTTGCCCCCCGTATTCAGAATTATATATCGATATGGCGAAATTATTTAAAATGTTTTCGAAGCAAACTGACCCCCGAAATTCGCATATATATTGAAATTTTTTTAGAGATTTTTGGTTTTAGAGATTTTGTATCATAAATAATTTTTTCTACCTGATCCCGGGGTCTAGACTAAAAATCACTTGTGCGTCGTGTTCAGCGCCTAAAAAACCCTTGTAGACGTTCAAACCATAAATGAAACGCTCTTCCCCATGGAGAAATCGATTTTTTATATTTTGATGCCAAAATTTGCATAAGGAACCTATTATTGTATTGTCTCAAATATTGTAAATACTGTAAAAAACGCCCTCCCCCTTGGAGGTTTTGTGTGCATTTTTAACAGTTTTGGGCATATCTGGAGTGATTGCTTTTTCAAGGGGTTGAAAAACAACCATCCTCATATAAGCCCAAAACCGTTAAAAATGCACACAAAACCTTCAGGGGCATTTTTTACAGTATTTACGGTATGCGAATTTCGGGGTCAGTTTTTTAGGTAATACATGAACATTTTTGGTTTTTGTAGACAAATTCACTATGGCTCAGGTCTTAATATCTGTAGCATAGCAAATTTATCTATAAAAATTACGCTCATAGTGAATTGTCTATAAAATTTTGTTAATAATGGATTAGTCTATAGAATCGTTGTTTATACTAAATTAAGCCTATGAAATTTTTGCTCAAAAATTTTTTCCTATAATAAGCTTAAGCCAAGCGATTTTGCCTAAAAAGGCTTTGGACATCTAAATTTGTCTACAAAAACCAAAAATGTTCAGGTTTTCCTAAGAATACCTGAAAATTCAGGTATTCCGGTAACATATATAAATTGTTTTTAATGTTACTTAATTTTTAGCGCATCAGATCCAAGCTGGAATGATAAAAATTATATAGCTAATCAAACGTTGCACCAATACCATAAAGACTTGCATAGAAACGAAACAACTCCACCAATATTTTCTTATGCTTATGGAAATCATTCTAAAATAAATTCAGCAAATACTTTTTTTATTCAAGAATCGATTCAAGTGCCAGAGCCAGACAATGAAGTTACTATCAATTCTACTACTGAATTTCCAGTAATAAATCAGAGTAATTCTGAATTTATTATTAATAAGAGCGTAGAGAATACCAAACCCGCAACTTTATCACCAAAAAGTGAAGAAATAGCGAAAGAGAGTAGTAATTTACTCTTAAAGAAACAAGGATCTTCAAAAAGAAAAGAAAATCTACGAGAAAATCTAAAGTAGGTTTTTATTATCATTTCTTTAATGTTGTGGTATGCTGAATATATGAACCTGATTGTCGGCTTGTGCAAACTTATGGGTCCCAACAAGGACGAAATCAAGAGCAAGCCACCACCATAACAATCCGATTAAGAATTTATAAATTAATTTAGATCAAATCATCATAATCAAACAATAAAAAGACTTTCAACATTAGAAGGATGGAAGCAAATGAATGCATGGCTTAAAGTGGCTATTAAAACTAGTGATGTAACAAAATTAAAATCTTTATTAACACAATGCTATCAGGTACTACAAAAGCTTGACAAATTTTGTAAAACACAAGAAAAAATCTTTTCTATAACTAAATTTAGTGTATATTTTTTAGGTTGATATTTCTGCTGAATTATTAAAAACAACTGGTATAGATACGCCAAAACTTGTAAAAAAGTTATCGAAGACATCAAAAGAATCAGGTGATTTTATATGAAAAATTTAAATTTTGCGCAGACCTCGGGCTGCGCAATTTTTGTTTGTGTCAGTATTGAAGGGACCCTTCTCCTTAATTATCAGTCAAGCTATGTATCCTCTAATTCAAGGGTGCACCTTTACATGAGAGTTCCCCTTATGTTTCTTTTGTAAAGTTTTTGTCCAAAATTTGATAAAAATCATAAGGGTCACTTTATGTTATTTTTTCTGAAAATTTTTTTGAAAAATGCCTGTTTTTTGAGCTGAAAATGCTCAGGAAATGAAGATTTTTGGTGAAAAATGATGAATTTTATGAAAAATGGAAATTTTTGGACCTTATAGGTAAAAAATTGAAAAATTTTGGGGATTTTAGACAAAAAAACATAATGGAGGGTACCTTTTAGTGGTCAAAATAAAAAAATCCTTTAGATTCGAGTTCCCCGTGTCGAAAAACCCTGAGCACAAAAAATTGCCGATTTAGGAACTTTTTAAAAATGGAATACTTTTATCCCCTTTGGGGTGAAAAACTAGAATTTTCAAAATATTCTCCAAATGGCTGATTTTTTGTACTCGGGGTTTTTCGACATGGGAACTCGAATCTGAAAAAGATTTTTTGACTTTGACCACTGGAAGGTACCCTTACGAGGACTATACCCCTAAAATGGCTCAAAATTCATAATCCCTGAATTAGGACCATGCAAACATCGTTATGCCGCGAAATTCGCGCAATCGTTTCTCGCCTTGAAAACCTATAAAGTCAAAAATTTCGTCAAAAATCTACTTCTATAACCAAATATTAAAATTTTAAAATTAGGTTACATCTTGAAATCCCTCCCTCTGATTTTTTTGAAAAATCTGGATTTTGACACAAAAACATGACATTCTCAAAAAGACCGATTAGATTATATTCTCTTATTCAGTATTAATAAATTCATATTTTATAGATGTAAAAGAAATTGCTCAACGACTATTTTCTAAATGGTTTCAAATAGTTCAGACTTCAGAAAATAAAGCTAAAATTGAGCAAAACAAAAGTGAAAATGTGGTAAAAACTTCAGAGCTAAAAAACGAGTTAAAAGCTAAAATATCAAAAGAAGAACATGCATCAAACATTGAAACAAAGAAAAAGACTATTGTATTGCCTATTAAAGATATGCCACCAATTTATTCGCATCAAGATTCAAATTTAAAAACTAATCAAAAAGAGCATCCATTAAGTGTTAGCTCTTTTAATAAAGTTGAAAATGAAAAGGATGAATCAAGAAAAAACACGATATCTAAAAAAGTACGACCAAAAACAGCAAAAGTTTATACAAGAAATTTTAGACTGACAGGTAACTATATTATTAAATAAAATTCTTAATGATTAATTTTAGGTAATGGTAGTGAACTTCGATGGCAAGCGTTAAAGCTAATAATGTCATATTTTGATTTAAACATAAAGTTTATGTACATAACAAATGTAAAAAATACATCTCCTTTATATAGCAAAGAATTATTTAATATATCATTGATTTTAATATATCATTAAAAAAACACGCTTTTTGCAATCATTTAGTAACAACACAGGTGGTGTAGCGGATAAGTCAAATGCATGAAAGCAATATCACGGCTGTCAAATTTTTTTACCTTTTTCAATTTCTTTGCAATACTTTTTTAAACTTGGTTTTCTGGAATTTACCGAGTTGCCGTTTTAACGGAGTTGAGCCAATCGTGTCAATAAACAATTTTTATAACAATTTTTTATAACGTTTGATTGAAATTCAGGCAACATTGTTGATGTCAATGAATGAAACCCATTTTATTTATCGACATAAAAATATTGCTTAAATTTCAATCAAACATGTTATAAAAATTGTTTATTGACACAATTGGCTCAACTCCGTCAAAAAGGCAACTCGGTAAATCCCAGAAAACAGAGTTTAAATTGTTTTTTAAGTACTTTTAGGTATTTGAAAAATTGTAAAAAATAAGGTAAAAGTAATTTTTCGATGATAAAATTTTGAATAAAAATACATAAAAACAATTTAAAAATGAATTGCAAAGAAATTTAAAAAGAAAAAATTTGGATAGCATTGGGATTCAAAACCCCAAGATTATTGATTTAGGCTGAAGCTTATCTTTTGCACTATCGATGATGTTTCTCATTGATTACAATTTTTGGTAAAAGAAAAATTTTCTCAGAAAGTAAAAAGACTCTAATTTTGCGGAATATTTTTACTTATTAGAGGACTCCCCAATAAATTTCATAAAAGATTTACGGAAAAATTCGTATTTTCAAATCGGACACTTCTGTCAATATCATTGTGAGAAATGGGGATTAATATAAAAAAACTTGAAGAGCGATCATATATGATGCTCCGAAGAGTTTTCAACTTTTGACGCAGCGTCATAATGCTGACACTAGAATGTGTAGACACCCTAAATATTGGTTAGATCCAAAAGTTCCCGGCTTTTCAGTATAGCGTTGAATGTTTGCAAAAATGACTCCACCGGGGTTTTTTCTAGTCGTTATATCGATTGCGAGCTGCCGATCGTGAAATGCTTCCCTGACCATGATTCAGGGAAAAGAGTAGGTGTATTAAAGTGAAAATGAACTAAATCGGATTTTAGTAAGAAGACTGGCTGTCCATCTAGGCGGAAAAAAATTATCTAGATGGGGAGGGCGGGAAATCGATTGCGCGCTGCCTACTCATGAAAATGCTTCTTTTAGCCCCTGATTCAGGGAAACAAATTTTTGATCTAAACCAAGAAATAGAAAAACTAGAATTTTCATAATTTTTCCAAATCGTCTGAATTTTTGTATTCAGGGGCTTTTCGACATGGAGAACTCGATCCGAAATTTTTTGATTTTTGACTTCTGGAAGTTACCCCTACGAATGGTATATCCCTAAAAAGCTAAGAAATTCGTTTTCCTTGACCAAGGTCAGAGAAATATTTTCACTGAAGGCAAAGCAAGCAATCGATTTCACGCCTAGAGAAACTCAAATACTGCAGGTTTTCCGAGTAAAAACCAGATTTTAGTTCATTTTCGCTTCAATACATCTACTCCTTTCTCAGAATCAGATCCAAAGAAGCTTATGTGCGCCTTCGATTTTCCACATAGAAAACCCCCGAAGGAGTTATTTTTGCAAAGATTCACCGCAATGAAAACTTTTGGCTCGACCTAATATAAGAATTTTTATACATACTGTATTTTAAAAATTTTTCACTAATATAAATAGAGCTTTAACGCTAGCCGTTTAAATTTTAAACAATTGAATATAACCAAAGAAGAAATATATTTTTTAGGTCTTGAAGATGAATTGGAAAATAAAAAAGCTAAATCAATTTCAACGGTCCCTAAAAGAAGATCTTCTATTTCCATATCGGACAAAGCTACTAACAATCAGTCCACTAAACTAGTGCTTGCAACTCCTTCAAGTCCCAATACTTCTTCACCTAAGATTAGCAAAGAATTCAATTTGGCTAGCTCAAATATAACCGAAAATGAAAAAAGTTTAGAAAAGGATGGTGATGAAACGAATGCAGCCACATCAAACAAACGTATATATCATTTTTTATCATAAAAGTTACTTTTAAGGTTCCATAATGCCATGTGATACCTTTATGGATGCTTTACTGGCCCCTCCAACAAAAAAATCTAAAATTGTTAAGAAGAAAATGAACAATAGTGAAACAAATCTTAAAGAAAAAGTGGCAGTTATTCATGTAATTTAAATTATAAATATAAGCATCCGGTTTCTATGTCCACCTGTCTGTCTGTGCGTTATTGAGAGATCTCAGCATACATGAAAAGGGTGCACTAATTTTGGAAAATTTGCGCGGTGATAGTAGTATTTTGCCATTTTTGCGTGGGAGAGAGTTAGAGTGCCGCGGGCAAATCTGTAACAAACAGAAGGGACATACGTGGACAAGGGATCCGAATTCGGATACCCGCCCCTTCCCCCCCCCCCCCCGCAATTTTTTGGCAACCTTTTTTGGTCGACGATTTTTCCAGACCTCTACTCTGCACTTAAGAAGGCGGGAACCTAGACCTCCCGCACTTTTCAAAGACAATTCGAACCCCTCTGCCAACGTATATTAATGGATACCCATCATATGGAGGGGATAATCCCCTAAGGGAACAAAAAACTAGATCTCCAAAAAGAGTTCTAATTTAGTTAATAACCCACCGGGCGGTCCATCTGAGAGGCTTATGGTAATAGCAAGCACACCCAATATAGGCTTAGTAGTGCCTAGTACACAAAGCGCGCTAGGTTATTTTAAAAATGATCTTTAATGATTTAGGGTAATTTATATCAAGAAACTATCTATAATTCAGAATCAAGCTTACCCAATCCGATTAATTTGGAGACGACAGATTTGATTTCTATAAAATTATCTTCGACAAGACGTATACATTTTGCTGATGAAAAAGGATTAAATCTAACTGATATTAGATATTTTGAAATAGAAGAAGGAGAAAGAAGTAACTTATTATAGTACGAATTTAACAACAATTAAACTTTAGTAAACGTTACAAAAAGGTCTCCCGAGGACATGAAACATTTCGAAATGCATCAAGAAGGTAGATATATGAAAGAAATAAAAAGTGGATTGGCAGCACCTTGGGCAACTGAACTTCCTTTACCTAAAGGAGTATATATAAAACCAGTAAACTTTATATTTAATCTAACCCTATACAATTGAATGTATTAGATCATTATTTAAGAGACGATTTCTTGAACTCTCGAAGGTCATAGGTACTAGTGTTAAACGAATCGAGTCAATACATTTGAATTTATTTAATGAGATTAACACATGGGAAAAATTTTCACTTTTGAGTCAAAATTAAGTCATTTCAATTCAAAATTTGATGCACAAAAAATTCAAATCCCCATCCGAAGCTCAAAAACCAATTTCAAGTTGATTTTTTGAGTTTTCTAATCTTTCTAAAACACCCTAGATAATTTTTTCTACCAAAATTTCTATTTGGCCAATGTATTTCAACATGGTGTACATTTCTGACAAGATTTTGAAAAAATCCGTGAAATTATTTTCGGTTCCTCCAGCTAGTACAACGTGTAAAATGGCTCAAAAATCGAAGTTTCTAGGATTTATTTGAAACCACCCTCAGAAATGTTCTCCAGGATCCCGTATACAGGTGTGCTTTTAAGAGCACACTCTGTAGATAGGATTGCCAGTCCTATTCCATGGTATAAAATGATGGTAGTTTGGATCGCACCTTCAAAGATTAATCCGAACATAAATTACGCGTTTTACCTATGAATATATATTGCCTACTTTTAACATAAACTATTTTAGTGGAAATTAATTCCATTGCATAATGCTATTCAACTTATAGAACATGGAACTCAATCAGAAGCCAAAAAAATAGAATTTAGTCGACAACAAAAAGTTATGGAAGTATTCTACGATCCTCTAATGTAAGTTTTTAATAAAAAAATCTTACTACAGTCTACCCACGATAACATGGGTAGACTGTGGTAAGATTATAAGATTAATTTTGAAATTTATAAAAATTTAGACCAATGTTTATAAACGAAGAACCGGATGAATATGAACTATTTCAAGATCAAAATCATGTGATTAAAATCATTCCATTAGATATGCATTATGAAGAGCATGAAAAAATAGAAAATAAAAAAGCAGAATACACATTGACAAGCACCGGTACATTTGCTCAACTAAATCATTTAAATTCACAAGGATTAGAAAATCTATCGACTTTAACCGAAGAAATAAACAACACTCTTGAACCTATTCTTAATTCTAAAGAACAGCAAAATGAAGAAACAAATACGAATCCAAAAGTGAACATTCTTTCATCTCTTGGAATTAATATTAATTCTTATATTGCTAATACAAGTTTGCATGATCCACTACCTGGCTCCCAAGAATCAAATAAGCCGTCAACTTCAACCAGTTATTTGAGTGATAATAATAACGTACAAGAAGAATTAAGAACAGAAGAAACTATTCGAATAAATATACCAGCCGATATTAAAAACCTTTTAGAAGATGTAAAGAAAAGCGGATTGGTATCAGATACATTACATGAAAATGAAACAAATTCAATTTCTTTTTCCGAACTTTCTGGCATTTTAAGCAAGGTAAGTTTTAAAAGACGATGTCTCGAAATTTCAAACCTGGGGTATGCATAGTAACGAAAATGCGAATCGATTTCGGAACCACCTCGATCATAAGAGTACCTCCTTGTTTATTTTTACAATTTTTTGTCTAAAATTTGAGAAAGCTCGGAGGCTTCGCTTGGGATTGACTCTTGGAAGCGTATCTCGAGAGCGCTGTAGACGCCCGGTGTCCGATTGACACAAAAATCATCAAAATCAGAAAAAACTTTTTTCACTTTTTTGTGTTTTTTATTTTACTCTAGAGTAAAATCTCGGAGGAGTGCCGCTCGGAATCACATTTTACTCTAGAGTAAAACGCTCGAGAGTGCTGTTCGGAGTCACTCTCAAAGAAAACGCGAATGCGTTAGCGCTCGGCCCCCAGTACTTTACAAAATACAGGGTGGGCCAAAAAAAACCGGCTTTTATGCAAATTTTTCCGAAAAAAATTTTTTTTTTGAATTTTTGCAAAAAATGACCATACTACCCCTAATTTTATGCGAAAAATCAATTGCGCGCATTCCCGAAGCTTGAAAATGCTTCCTTGGCCCTGATTCAGGGAAATAAGAGTGTGTATTGAAGCGAAA
>JAQGBS010000162.1:0-27253 GCA_034698545.1 Acrobeloides obliquus | reverse complement strand
CGCTGGTGGAAGCGACTCCGTTGTCGTTGGGTGCGAAAATTACGGGCGATCGTTTCAGCGTGATTATTAAGAGAAATACAAATGTGCCAACAAGGGAGTCGAATACGTATATTACCGCTTTTAATGATCAAACTGAGATGACGTTTGAGGTAAAAATGAATAACTCTTATAAATTTTTACCCCCTCCTCCAGCTAGAGTTCTCTGACCTCTTCACTAAGCAAAATTGAAAAATTCATTCGGATTGATGTTTTCCCTCAAAATATAAAAATTGGTTTATTTTTACTCAAAATAAATTTTTCAGATCTACGAAGGTGAACGTCCGCTCATAACCCACAACAACTACCTTGGCTCTTTAACCATCAGTGGACTAACTAAAGACATTGCCGAATCCCAAAGCTCCATACTTACACTCGATCTCGACCGCAACGGAATCCTCACCGCTACGGCTCGTCACAAGGACATTGTGGCTACTATGGAAATCAACTATAATGAGAAGAGATCTAACGCCAAATCAATCGATCAGATGTTGAAAGAAGCCAAATTGTTCAAGGAGCAAGACGATGCTGAGTTTCAACGTCAAACTGCAAAGACGATTTTGCATGGAACGATCGAAAAGATCGAATACAAGTTGAATCATGTAAGGGATTTATGAAAAAGCGTATCTCTTAGTAGGGGTCCTATACAGATGCAAATATCTCAAGAGGATAACTTCATCTGTATAGTCCCATAAAGGTCAAAATCTAAAAATACTAATAAGCAAAATTTTTTCATATAATTTTAAGGGGCTTATTTTAACAACTTTTTTGCATTGCTGAAAAAATTTCGACCTCCGGGGATCGAACCCACTTCCTTTAGTGCGGGCATCTGTCGTCCTAACCAATTGATTATAGTGTATCAAAAATTTTGAATCTGGCACGTAAACAGACTATAAACCATTTTAGAACTACTTTGGCCCAGACAAAACTCGCTTCTTGGCCAAATGCGATGAAATGAGGGAATGGCTCCGCAAAAATGAATCGGCTCAAAAGTATCTTTTCGAAGAGATGCGTCAACAATTGGATCAATACTGCTGGAATCTCCGAAATATTTGAGATCTCAAATTTTTTATGACTGTAATTATATATCATATTTTATATGGCGCTATTTACAGAGTGAGCCATTTTTGTAATTTTTGGGCTCAAAAATTTTTTTACTAAAGATGACCCATATAGGGGTAATTTTATGCGGGAAATCGATTGCGCATTCCTGAAGCATGGAAACGCTTCCTTGACCCAGAATGGAGTTGGTGTACAGACGAAAAAAGAAAATTGTTCGATTTTCACGTCAATAGACCAACTCCATCCCCTAAACCAGGATCAAGAAAGCGTTTTCATGCTTCAGGAATGCGCAATCGATTTCCCGCATAAAATTACCCCTATATGGGCCATTTTTAGTAAAAAATTTTCCGATCCCAAAAAATTTTTTCGGGCCCCAAAAATCACAAAAATGCACTTTTTTACTCATCCTGTATTTTGGTATTTTTATGATAATCTTTATGTTCGGCCATTATTTTTTCAAATAAAATTTTTTTAAATGAATTAAAATCTTGTAGAAAAATGTATGTTCGATTTTATACATAAAAAGGTACGAGTATACTTTGGGTACCCCACACAAAAATTATTTTTTTTTACCAAAAATTGTTATTTTCTGAGAGCTTTCATCTTAAAAAGGCAATTTTTAAGCTGAAAACCCTCAAAAAATGCCAATTTTTGGTGAGATTTTGAAAATTTTTGAGTGGGGTACCCAAGTCATACTACAATGAAAATTTTTTAAAAATACGATCTTTTTATATTAGTATGTCTCAAATTTTTGCTATTGATCTTGGTTCTGGATATACCCGAGCTGGAGCAGTTCTAGACGGGGTGATTTCAATGATTCCTTTGAAAAATGGTAACTCTAGAACATTTTTTGAAATTTTTCAATGGGCTGTATGAACAACTGACACTAGCGCTAACGCTATTAGTTGTAGCTATGCCTAACGCTAATAGCTGCAGCTAGTATGCACAACAGCGTTATCTACAGCTATTAGCGTTAACTTTAGCATCAGTTGTGCATACGGCCCAATAGTATAATAAATTTAGAAGAAAAAGTGATGCCGTCAATCGTATCGTTTAGGAATGGAAAACGTCTAGTGGGCGTGGATGCAAAGAAAAATGTTCCAGACAATATTATTTTTGGTAAGAACAAAATGGTCTATGCCAAATCGCTAATATAAACAAAAAGACACTCTGCTCCTTAACACAAAAAATTAAAGGACCAGTCTATTTTCGGGGAGTTGATGCAATGTGATAGAACACAAAACTTGGAGTATTTTTTTACTTTTACGGCACTACTTGAAAATCTAATTTCAATACACAATCTGATTGATTTCTGAGTGCAGGCTCTTCGTTTCAATGTTTAAACTCATTTGAAATTTTTATTGCAATTTTGTTTCGCTCATAACTTTTTACCGTTAGATTTTCAAGTAGTGCCGTAAAAGCAAAAAATGCTCCAAATTTTGTGCTCTATATATGCATCAACTCCCCGAAAGTAAACTGGATGTGTTAAATTCTACTTTTTTCCAGACAGCTGCCGAATTTATCGAAGAGATCGATCCACCCCATGTTTTGCCGAAGAAACAGATGGATTTTACAAGATCCGCCCCAGCCCAAAATCTGAAGAAACCGAACTGATCACTCGCCAAGAATCCATATCCATTCTCCTCGATCATGTTAAGCAACAGTATGAAAAGAAAACAGGCAGCCCCGCTCAAAAAGCAGTTATAACTATCTCAGATTTTATCACACAACACCACAAAAAGCTCATCTTGCAAGCAGCACAAATTTCTGGACTCGAAGTATCATGTCTCCTACCACAATCTACAGCTGCTGCAATATTTTACAACTTAAATACACAAGATAAGAAGGATCATACTTTTATGGTGTTTAATTTTGGTGCTGGTAGTCTAAGTGTTTCTGTATTTATGAAGAAAAATGGGCATACGGTGTTGGTTTCAAGTTCGGGGGATACTAACCTTGGAGGAGAAGATATTACAGGAGTTTTAATGTTTGATTTGGTCAAAGCTTTTATGGAACATTTCGAGCAAGACTTGCGAGGAAATAAGAAGAATTTGATGATTTTAAGAGAGTCATGTGAAATGGGGAAAATTCATTTGTCGAATTTTTTTGAAACGAAGTACGTCGGCCTGACTACGAGAAAAATGGAAAATTTTTGGCTAAAATGACCAAAATTGTTCAATTACTTTTTAGGCTCAACTTCGATCTAATTGATGAAAAATCTTATAACTACAAACTCAAACGCAACCTCATGGAAAATATAGCCCAAAAAATTTTCCTCAAAATCGAAGGCATCCTAGCAGAAGCCCTTATCCCCATTAAATCTGCCAGTCTGACAATCGATGAAGTACTTCTCGTCGGTGGCTCTACTCGAATTCCAAAGATCAAAGAAATCATCCACAAATACATTCCCAATATCCAATTCAACACTTCTATCGTTCCAGAAGAAGCTGTCGTTCGAGGAGCGGCTATAAAAGCGGCGATTTTGGCTGGAAATACGGATTTGGAGTTTGCTGATGTGAATTACGCACCGATGTTGCCGATTTATTGTGCTATAAAGAATAGTCTTGTTAGGATGTATGTGGTGAGAAAACTGGAAATGGTCCCATCACCGATTGGGAAAGAAGCAACGTTGGAATTGCCCAGTTCTGAATTGCCGATTGAAGTAATGCCTTTTGCTGTATGTGATTTAGAATTAATCACGGCGGACAAAAATAAAGAAAAGTTCAGAAAAAATCAGTTGAAATTGACAGGCCCGGGTCCAAGATTCATAGAGAGAGGAGGAGCAAATTTGTAAAATTTTTTTTACAATTTTGATGTCCAAAAATTTCATCATTGTATTGAGGGGAGGCGATAATGCAATTCAATTTTTCATAAAATCACAAAAAATTGGCCAAAAACGTTGAAAAATCAGCCAGAAACTGACAAAAAATTGGAAAATTTGGCGAAAAATAGCCAAAAAACGGAAAATCATCTTTTGAAAAAATTTTTCCGGGTCTCAAAAAATCATAAAATTCACTTTTTGCGCCACCTTGTATTTCATACCGTCATAAAATCAAACTTGGGAGCTACTACACAATAGGGGGAGAGGGGGTACCCACTTGAGAAATTTTTCGAACATTTTTTTCTGGCAATGACCCCGAGGAATTTTATAAATGTCAAATTCGGATTCCCCGCATGTTTTACCCCTAGAGTGGTCATTTCCAGAAGAAAATTGTTCGAAAAATTTTTCACGTGAGTGGCTCCCCCTCCCCCCCCCCTATTGTGTAGTAGCTCCCAAACTTATTAGGTCTTTGAAAGCGGCGGAGACTACCTCGGTTCACTACTTGTCCAAGACAATAGTTTCCTCACAGTCACCTTTAAATTGGATAATCATGGCCTTTTACAAACTTGGATCATTCGCTACCCTCATGGGATTTCAGAAAAAGTCGATCTCTACAATCCAAATTCCCCAAACAAGCGTCCTGCTCTATTAACTTCAGCTGAACTGAAAAAGATCCATGACAAGGGAATGAACGCTCTAGAAAAAGTGAAAAAGATGCTTAATCTAGAAATCAGAGAAAAAAGTGAGAAAAGAGAGAAAGAAGATGTCAAAAGTCAAGATAAAGAGAATCTTACACTTCCAGAAACAGGTGGAAAACCAAAAAGCTATGCTGAAGCAATTTCGAAAAAGCGAGAAGAGATGATAAGTGACGCTATGCAAGAAAATATCCCGCAAACAAATTTAAATCATCAGCCAAATAAGATGGATGTAAAAAATAATGAGGCACCTACGGCATCAGCTTCAGCATCAATAGAGGTATGAATGAGAACTAGTAACTTTTGTCATTCAAATTTCTTGCTTTCAATGCATAGAAAAACTTCCTATAGGGTTATTTCTGTGAAAATTAAAAAACTTGAAAAAATCGCCCAAAATCGCAAAAAGTGCCATTTTTTGGAGCACTCTGCATATATGGAAACTCTGAATGCTAAAAATTAGCCAATTTGAGCCATTTTTGAAAAAAAGAATTTTTTATTTATATTGAGGGATGGCCTATCTGCGCTTAATGTCTTAATAAAGTACTCTATAAGGCCAAAAAAAATTTTTTTATTTTTTGCACCATGAAAATTTTTAGACCCCAAATGATTTCAAAACTATCGTCCAACAGCATTACGAATCCATGTCATATCAAGTAGAAAATAATCTGAAGGTAATTTTTTAATTTTTAAAGATTTTATAGCTTAATATTAAATTTTCCGTAGAACATAACTGGATATGAACGCTGTCAATTTATCTTGGATTGTGAAAAATTGCAGCTTGATCTCAAAGATGAGTGCAAAATAGATCATAAAGTTGCATGCCAACATATGTACAACTGGTATTTTAATCTCAAATTCAAAAACGATGTTTTGGAAAGAATTTCTGATGCCAGAAGTTTGATTCAAGAGAAACTTGGGTTTATGGTAAGAAATTTTAGATTTTACTCCCACATATCCACAATTAGAACCATACATGGGCAAGCAGTGGGTACTGGGCCCCAAAATACGAATTGTTCCCAAAGGTGTCGGCCAAAAAAAACGTCGACAGGCGAAAAAGTCGAAATACGAATTCGTTCTCGATTTATGAATTCGTATACGAATTTTCACAACGAATTCAGTCTGTGCGGCTTCCCAAATACGAATTGGTTCATTAATGCCCCCCCCCCCGATACGACGAATTAGGGGGGGGGGGTACAGTACCCCCTTGCCCATGTATGATTAGAACCCATCTACTCACAAACGATAAAAAATTTCTTGAAAATGTAAAATCGAATAATATGTGCTGGGAATTGAACCTGAGCCGTTTTCTCAAAAACTGAGAACACTACCACTGCGCCATGCACATATATGACTTACGACTTTTTAAATTGTACACAAAGATCGTTTTTAGAAAGCCATGAATAATGAGAAATTCAAAGAAGCTGGGTTTAAAGCATCTGAAGGAATTCGGAGCATTCCAATAAATTTCAAAACCAACCACATCGAACAAATTCAAGAAGAATATGCCAAATTTGACACCAATGTCAGAATTTCTTTGTTCGGAGAGCCAATTTTACAAGATCCCCAATTAAATCAACTTCTTCAAAAGCCTGAGCCCAGTGTTTAAATATAAATCTTGATTTTATCAAAAAATTTATGTGATCGTCTCAAATTTTATGCAAATTTATATTTTACAATATTATATTTTTTGAAAATTTATATATCCTACTACATTAATCCGGATATGCCAATAAATTGTACAAGAGGGCAAGGTCATCGTCAAGATACCGAATTTTCAAATTTCTCTTGAACATGCTGTATATATGTAATGTAATGACGCTTCTTGACATAATGTCATATGATGTTAAACTGAAGTTCACATGTGATCGAAAAAGCTAACAAAAACTCTTGCTTTTGCAAAATAATCCAATGAAATGGTCAAAAAGCGAAACTTTTTGAACAATTGACTCACAATGGAGTTTGCTAATCGGATCAACGCTTCTTAACGAAGTGTTAATAATTCGGTTAAATAAGGATCC
The DNA here is from genome assembly GCA_034698545.1 of Acrobeloides obliquus. NCBI lineage: Eukaryota > Metazoa > Nematoda > Chromadorea > Rhabditida > Cephalobidae > Acrobeloides > Acrobeloides obliquus. The sequence continues at coordinate 20,621 of JAQGBS010000162.1, read as the reverse complement.
ATGGGATTGTTTATATACCCATGCAAACGATGACCTCATTGTTTTAAAGTTTCATTAATAGAAACAAGATTTGTTCTACACCACAGTTTTTAGTTGCTTGAAAAAATTTATTTATAGATATTATGAATCTACGTTTTTTTGTTATTATTACTTATTTAATAATAATAATTAATTTAAATGCAAACGCAGAAGATCAATGTGAAGCATGTCGGAATATGATGTCTGAACAGCTTTTAAGGCATCATGATGATGCACAATCCTTATCTTTGGAAAGTTTAGAAGTAAATTTATTGTTTTAAAGGAAAAGAATATTTTACATTCCCTCTCGTAGCTGCATTTCCTTAAAAGACCAGTCTACTTTTGGGGAAATGAGTTCGTCAAAAATTAACTTATATATCCAAATATCAACATTTTAAAAATAAGTTGAAACATTGAAAACCCCCTGTTTTTGAAAAAGCCTGTATATTGGCACGAAGACATAGTTTATTCTCAAAAAGACCGATTGGATCGTATTCAGCATACACTTTTGTCTATACTGAAAAAATTTTTTGTCGAAAACTGATTTCTGAGTCGAGATTTAGTAAAGTGTGTGAGCAATACTTTTCGAACAACCTAATATATTGTCAATACTAGTGTTAGATCCCGTCCCGAAAATCCCGGGATTTTGGGAATTCCGTCCTAATAAAATTTACCAAAACCTGATCCCGTCTCGGATCCCGATCATACCGAACTCTAAATCCCGTCCCGGACTAGGATAAATTTACACCCCTAAATATTGCTTTTTGAGCAAAATTTTCTATTTTTCCACCAAAAAAATTACTAATTCCTGAACCATTTTTGCCTTTAAAATAAATATTATTTAAAAAATTTTGCACTTGCGGCACTGTTTTAGTTAAACTCATGAATTGAGATCAAATTAAACAATTTTTAAGTGAAAAGTTGTTTATTTTATGAGTCTTGGAAAATCCCATCCCGCAAATCTTAATCCCGTCCCGAAAATCTCGCCATGGTGCATCCCGAAAAATCCCGTCTCGGTCAAGAGATCGATCCCGGACCCGGGATCTAACACTAGTCAACACCCATATCATAAATGAAAAGAAGGGTACCTGATATGGTACACTACTTTTTTCTCGATCCCTATAAACCTTAAAAATGAAGATCGCCACGCTCCTCCATCTATCGAAAGGGTTGATTTTGGGAGATCTTTTGATGGGGGTCCTACCCTAAACTTTACAAAAGTAAAAAAAGATTCCCTTTATGTCAAGAATTTTTTCCATTTTTTGGATAAATTTTTTATAACTGTACTATTTTCAGAGCGAAATGCAATTTAATTGTTACAATTACTTCCATGGCTGGGTGCAAAGCCAATCATTTCAAAGTTGCGTATTGCTTGTAAGGAATAATCTTAAAAAATTATATGATTCCTTAAAATCTGGTGCTAGTACAAGCCATATATGTTCAAATGTTACAAAAATGTGTTACGACGAATAATAATGATATGATATAAGGGGCTGTAAAAAGAATTCTACAGCCACTTAATCTCCAAACGTTTGTTATTTATTTGACATTTATTTTTTGCCAAACATGTTTTAACTATAATAAATGTTTTTGTTCTGTATCAGTTGTTATGAATCTAATCAAATCAATTGTCATTATTTGGTTTCTAAATAAAAATAAGTGTCGTCAAGGTTCAAATTCTTTATATGAGCCAAATGAGGGACTTTTAAAATACCGAAAAGAAAAAATATTATTTGCTCTACTAATTAAATTTTTTGTTTTAAAAATGGAGAAAAAAATCTAACAAGTAACCTCTTTAGTTTCTTGTTTTGCTTAAAATTTAAGATCAAAATCGAATTGCCACGGTGAAGACAGTTTGAAATCAAGGTTACAACAATTTTATAGAAATTGCTAAAACAACTAATTTTTAAAATAAACTTAATTTTCCTTGCTTAATTTAGGTATAAAAATTCGGCATACACGATAACGGGACGAATCGATGGGACGAACAAGAACGGGACACAAAAAAGGGACGATTTTTTCTTTAGATCTCAGCTCCTTTAAGGAATTTTTAGATATTGTAAAAGACTTTTTTCTCAACTTTTTATCCTGAGTAAAAAAGTCTTTGATACCTATAAAAATTCTGTTAGAAGGCAAGATCTGAAATTGTCCCGTTCTTGTGGTCCCGTTTTTGTTTTCCGTTATTATGCACCCCGTTTTTATGTTGTTTGAACGTTCCATCCAGTTATTGTGTATGCCAAAAATTTGACCGTTTAACTTTATCATCAAAATCATTTCTTGCGTTTTATATTGCATTCGAGTTACCAAGAAAAAAATTTGCCGTATCCAAGAAGGACACTATTAATATCACGAACATTGATTAGTATAAAATGCTTTCAGAAATTTATTACCATATAAATATAAAAACTTAGTAAGGCCTTGTTATGGATTTAAACAAAGGATGTTTTATGGACGATCCAAATGCCAAAAAATAGAAAAAAGTTGAATAGAAACATTCTAAAATCATAATATTTTTAGTCGTTCCTTAAAAATTTATATAATACAATGCATCCCAAAAATAATTTTGTAAAGGTATAATGAAAAGCGAAAAATTGTGAAATAGCTGCTTGATATTTTTATTATTTTTCCGAAACAATGGTTCACATCGACAAATTCATAATTTTTTCGTTTTTACAGGTGTCCCAAAATCCTACTATAAACGTGTAAAATCTGTTTGTGTCTTTGTCCAAGCCTTGATTGCTGATTCGAATATTTGCGAAAATGACTCAACCGGGGTTTTTCTAGGTGGGGAATCGATTGAGCGTATTCCCTGAATAAGTACCGATATTTTTTATTGTAAAGAATTATTCTGGTCATAAAATAAAGAAATTTTATTTTATTTTTGTGCATTATCGCATATTGTCTATGCCTTAGGCTTGGCAAATTCAATACGTTCGTTACCGATATCAAAAACATGACAGTATGAGCGCATAAACGGATCTAAATTTGAAAATTATTATACAGGTGTACAAAAAACTGCATTTTTTCGATTTTTCAAAACTTTTAAGTCGTTTAATTTTCACTAAAATAACCCTATGTGCAGGTTTTTTATGGGCGAAATTCTATCACAAAGTTTTTCATAAAAAGCGATATTCTACAAAATTGTTCCTCATGATCTCAGAAACAACTTTGTAGAACATTACTTTTCATGAAACCCTTTGTATATTGATAGGATCGCAAGATTGTAACGTTGAAATCTGTCAACCCTACATATACCTCCTAGTCCAAGTCCTGAACCTATGTACAATCGACATGTACCATTTTCAGGGTCAGTAATAAGCTGTTGCTAAAATAAGTTTTCAAAACATTCGCTATACAATTTCACAGATACCGATTCAACCTCATATTCATGGCCTCCAATTGTAAATATTACTGGATCAGTAATTGCATTACAATTCGCATAATAGTAACTGAAGATTTAAAAAAAAATTAAAATTCAATTTCTAAGTGACAAGGCGATACCTGCCATCGGTTATTGCATTTACATCGACAATATATTTATTGAATATTTCGCTCGGAACAAAAATCCAAGCATTACCAGAATCAATCCTTGCAAGATTATTATCTGTTTCTAGTTTTATCACTATATCCTAAAGAAATTATTGAGGTTGTTAATTGGTACTTAATTGTAATATGCATATTAATATAGAATGTGTTAAATTCTACTTTTTTCTAGACAGCTGCCGAATTTATCGAAGAGATCGATCTACCCCATGTTTTGCCGAAGAAACAGATGGATTTTACAAGATCCGCCCCAGCCCAAAATCTGAAGAAACCGAACTGATCACTCGCCAAGAATCTATTTCCAATCCTGTTATGTTTTTTCATAAAACATTTTATGAAAAAACATAAAGGTTCAGGGTAAAAATATAGTTAGAGAAATTTTTACCATTTTTCCGCCTACAGAAGAGGGACATCCCCTTGCCTACGGCACTACTAAACGCGTACCCGAGCATTAGGCGCTCTGTCTCTAGCTACTTTTTACCTTGTACGCTATTTGGTCAACTGTAATACTATAATACCATGATGGTAGAGTAAAATTTGCATATCCAATGACAGGGCCACAGTTTTCTTCGTCTAGGTCTCCAAAAGTAAGTCTTCCAGCTGAAACGCCCTCAGCATGACCTCTTCTTTGTAAATAAAATGTAAAAATTGGTTGATCCAATAAATTTTGCTCAATCATTGTGAACTAAAATATGTCACTGTAATGTTACAGGGTGGCTAAAAAACCGTACTTTTGCGAATTTTCAAGGAATTTGTTGCAAAAAATTTTTTCTTAATTTTTCCAAAAAACCCTATGGGGGGGGGGTTCTATGTGAGAAATCGTTTGCGCGCATTGAAAAATCATGAAAACGCTTCCCTGACCATGAAATCGCAGAAAAAACAAAAAATGTTCATTTTTCCAAATTTTTTGCGATTTCTTGGTCAGGGAAGCGTTTTCAAGATTTTTCATTGTGTGAAACGATTTCTCACATAGAAGTTTTTCCAAAATGACCCTCCACAGGGTCATTTTGGAAAAAATTTAAAAATTTTAACTTGCAAAAAATTGCCAGAAAATTCGCAAAAGTATCGTTTTTTAGCCACCCTGTAAAAACTGAATAAAGACCTTACAATTGGTGAAGAAACATTCCCATCTTGCTCTGGGGATAAACCAAAAATGCCATCAAAAGGATGAAAAATTTCCGATGCCCCTACAAAATTATGGAAATATGATGCCAAACCAAATTCTGTATCCTGAACTGTAAAGTTTTGGTCATCACCAATCTGTAATGTTCTCAATTTTTAAAATTTTTATGGCTGTTTTATAAAAAAATACAGTGAGTACGTCTTCTGCAATGTCGCCAGAAGATCCAGCTGAACCATCTCCATATGCTATGTGATATGTTTTTCCAGTTTCGTTACAGGTAGAAGATTGGCTAGGGTCAAATCGATCGCCATTTGGAGGTGGATACTCACAATTTTGACAATTCTTATCAACTACCCAAAATATATTACTACCAATATCGGGTAGGACGACAAAAAATTGCGGAGGTGTGCCAATTGTGATGTTGATGACGTATTCACTGTCTTCGTAATCGTATAATGTAGACTGGCTTTCAGATTTGTCAAATTTTTGGAGGTGGGCTTCTTTCTCTCGTAGATAGTTTTCCCATTCGCCTAAAAAAGTAATCATAGTATCGAAAATGTAGGGACACATGTGTACAAACACCTTCGAAAAATTTCGAATTTTCAAGACTTAGTTAGGGGACAATCCGGGCAATTAGTACTAAACTCGAACTCGAAAAACATTTTAAACTCGAAAGGGTTTTTGAGCCGCGACAACCATGGTACGAAGAGCAAGGGTGAATTATACCTGCTCGAACAAGTCGTTCTCTAAAACTTTCAACCTTTGTTAGCTCTGCATAGAATACAGCTGCTGACGTTAAACTAAAAAAAGCCGAAAATACAATATACCACATCCCTAGGCTTCGTGAAAATCAAATTCGAACTGATTTTTTTTACAACTTACTCGATTTTTTATATGGCTTGATATTCAATGTCATGTGTTTTGGGCTATTCTGGTGTTAGTCTTTTTATCTTATATCATCTATGTGGGCAATTTATTCATTGTTAAACAATTAATGGTTTAAAAAATGTCTAAAATTATTATATTTTGTGTCATTCCATAAAAATTTATGCAAAACAATAGAAATCCGAAAATAATTTTTGTAAAGATGTAATTAAAAGCGAAAAATTTCATGTGAAAAATCTTTTTTTATATTCGCCCAGAAATGGTCAGAATTTTTTTGCCATGTCTCAAAACGGTAAAACAACTCATTTTTGGACAAAAAGAATTAAGTTAATCCAGTTTTTTTGGGACTAAGAACGTTTTTACTTGTATGTTGTTTGTCGAGAGGAGGAGAGATCTGGGAGAACTATTATTATTATCAGAAAAATTATATTATTATGAAAGTTGTAAAAAATGGTCGTAGTGCAAACTGTCATGGCGCAGTGCAATTTGCAAAATTTTTCATGAATGGACCCTGATTAGACTCCCATCGGCGTCGAAATTTTTTTATGTCGGTAGGAGTAAAAACACATGGGAAAAGTGTAAAAAAAATTTTTTGTCAAAACATGGTCTATTAAATACAAAATTTTGCAATTTGCACTGCACCATGACAGTTTGCACTACGGGCCATTTTTTTACAACTTTCGCCCGCCTTGTGTTTATTCTAATATAAAAAAATAAATTATGGATCACTACCAAGTGAAGTAGTAATAGTTGGGACATCTATCTTAACTTCATTACTACCATCACTGTTTCTGTGCTGTTGATAACCAACATGATTTCCAATAAAAGATTTTCTTCTCATTGAGCTAGGGCGACGTCTATAATGAGCAGGATTTGACATGAGTGTATCCAAGGTGTTCATATTAGCATCAGCTGTAAGCAGGCCAAAATCATGACATGTGGCTGACATTTGAATTCTTGTTTCTGGGATTTGAATACGGTCGGGTGGGGTTTGGAAGTGGGTTTTGTCCATCTAAATTTTTAGGAATAAAAATACTTGTAGAAGTGCAGGATGACGCAAAAAAGATATTTTTTGTGATTTTTGGGCCAAGTTTCTATTAAAAATTTTCAAAATGATCCTTTGGGGGATTTCTATGTGAGATATTGATTGATCATATTGCCAGACTCTGAAAAAACTTCTTTGACCCTAAATTCGCCCGATGGTAAAAAAGAGATTTTAGCGCAATTTTCGCATTTTTCGAGAAAATATACTATATAAAATAAGGTAGGGAAAGCGTTTTCAAGCTCCAGCAATGTATTCAATCAATTTCTCACATAGAAAAACCCACTACAGGGTCATTTTGAAAAAAAATTTCGGAGAAATTTGATAAAAAAACAAAAATCTCATTTTTTGCTTCACCCTATAGAAAACCTGTTATTTGGGAAGGGGACTACTGCAAGAACTGGAGACAGGGGGCAGGTGCCCCCCTAGTGGGCCAAACTTTCAAAAAAATTCTCTACACGTAAGGGTCCCCTAATGTTTTTGGGAAAAATCAGCCTTTTAGGGGAAGTGCCCGTCTCTACACTGGGCCGACTCTTCTCCCTACACCACTGCCCTATAGACAGCCGGTTTTCCTCGGAAATTCGACTTTTAGTCCATTTTCGCTTCAATACACTCAATCCTTCTCTGAAACAGGGTAAGGAAGTGTTTTCATTCAGCGGCAATAGTCGCAATCTATTTCTCAACTAAAATCCCACGGCAAAAATCCGAATTTTAGCACATTTTCGCTTCAATTAGCCACTCGTTCCCTGAATCAGGGTCAAGGCGACGTTTTCAATGTTCGACAATACACATAGGCAAATTGACCGACTCAAATAAATTTTTACCATATAGTCAGATTGCGATCTTGATCTCGTCATTGGAGGCGGAGTATAAACTGTTCTTGGAGATGGTTTTTTTCTTGAAACATATATACATTTCCGTATTAAAAATACTATAAGGACTAGATGAATAGTAATTGTAAGAATGATCAAACATATTCGAATATCATTTACATATTGAGAAAGGGATTTGATATCATCTATGATCCTTCGATATTTGTTTGCTTCACTAAAAGTATCCGTTTAATTGCGACTATTGCCGATGAATGATTTTGTTGTGATCCCTGTTTGATCACACGGCTCATGCAAAATCTTTTGGACACAAAGGGGAACCGTACTCTTAATAGTACCGGTGAAGCCAAACTCCTTGGCAGAGCACCAGATCACTTTACCATGGTGGTCATTGAATCGCTAGTCATTAATTTCGACTTTGGAGGTATGCTTAAATAAACCACCCCTCTCCCATCTATATCGAACAGAATTCCTATGAGTTTTGATCAAAGTTTTTGGAGATAATTTTATGCGAACAATCGATTGTGCGCAATTTTCGAAGCATGAAAAATCTAAATGTCCCTGATTCATTTCGTTTCATCACACCCATTTTTCTGATTCAGAACCAAAGGAGCTATTTTGGATTCTTTTCTAAAAAATCATCTTCCGGGGGAGGGGGGGGGGTAATTTTATTCGAGAAATCAATTTTGAGCATTCTGAGCCGAGAAAATGGTTTCCTGTCCGATTCAGGAAAGGATAGAAGTGTATTGAAACGAATATAGTACAAAATAGCTTCATTGACCCTGAATCAGGAAAAATAGATGTATTGAAGCGAAAATCGCTTGCATCAGAGTAATTGGATTGTTTCATGCTTCGAAAATGCGCGCAATCAATTTCTCGCATAAAATTACCTCCAAAACTTTGCATAAAAATATCAAAAATAGTGGGAAATCTGTTCGATATAGAGGAGGGGGCGGTTTATTTAAGCACACCCTGTAGTGCCAATTGCAACAAGTTTATTAAAAAAGTTTTGAAGAAGAACGTGGGATACCCCTCCCTCAATTTTGGAAAAAATCAATTTTCCACTTTTTCTTATATTTTACCAGAATTAAAAAAATTTTCAAAATAAAAAAAGCTTAAAAATATTAGGTTGTTTCATAAGTATCTGCGGTCCAAAAAATACATCTAAAATCGGCATTTTTCACTATTTTTCGATGAAATTTTTTTCAGTAGTAGTAAAGAGTGTATGCTGAATACGATTATTGGTCATTTTTGAACAAAATTCATGTTTTCGTGCTAATATACAGACTTTTCAAAAAATCGTGGTTTTCAAGATCATAACTTAAAGGGGGGAACCATTTATGCACCAAAATGGTCGGACCATCATTTTTTAGATAACATGTGGGTTTTATAGATTTGATGTTGGACTTTCAGAATTCATCAAAATTTTAGATCGAAAACAATTTTTTATGGGGTATTGGCTAGGTTCTTTTTAGGTACCTCAAAAACCTGTTTTTCAATAAATAAGATATTTTGCCTCCAAAAAAGCTATTGGAAATCAATTTTTTCAAGTTTTTCAAGCTACACTTATTTGTTTAGCCCTAAAAAATATTTTTCTGAACAAATTATGACCAGAGCAAATGTTATAATATGAAATATATCGATTTTTCAAAAATCACGAATATGGTCTATATCGAAAAATATTCGAAAAATCTTTATATTTCGGCTATATAGAGAGGTACCAAAACGTACCTTGTAAAAATAAAAAACTAGACCCTTAGTACTTACTATAAAAAAAAATTTGTTGAAATCGACTCGTCTCCCGATGGTTTCTTTTTTATTAGGCTGGTTTTATAGATCATCAATTTTAAAATGTCGATATTTGGTTATAGAAGTCAATTTTTGACGAAATTTTTGACCCTTTAAATGTTTTTCTAGTCGGGGAATTGATTGCGCACATTTTCGAGGCATGAAAAAATTTCTCTAACCCTGATTCAGGGAATACAAATTTTTAAGCCATTTTAGGGGTATAAAATTTTTTGAAAAAGTTTGTATATTGACACGAAAACATGAGTTTCGCTCAAAAAGACCGATTGGATCGTATTCAACATACACTCTTACCCACTACTGAAAAAAATTTCATCAAAAACGGATGAAAAATGGTAAATTAGAGCATTTTTTTGAGCCACAAGGACTTATTTAGCAACCCAATAATTCAATTTTTAGTACAAGCTCCCAAAAAGTTGCTCAAAACACACTTGGATGATGCCAAAACCGAAAAATAACACCGGGAATCGATTCCCCAACACCAATTTACCCTAGACAAGTGTTGTGATAATTTTTGGCTTAGAAACAATAAAAAACAGGATAAAAAGCCGTCGTTTTTTTCAAAAATTTATTTTTTTGGGGTCTAAAAATCTATGTTTTTTGAGGGTTAGAATATTTTTCTTTTGAGTTTTCTACCTTTTTCGGTATGGGAAATAAAGTTAGCGAAATCGATTTTGAAAATTTCGATTTTTTCAACATAGAAAAAACATAGTAAAAAAATATAGAAAACACTTAAAATTCAATTTTTCGACCTCTAGGATAGAGAATTTTGGAAAAATAACATCGCCATTGGATTCCCCGCTAAATTTTACTTATATGCATGTCAAATTTTGATCGATTTATTACATTTTAACGAAATACGCGATTTTGGTATATAAATAGTTCCCCCCTTTAAAAAGAAAAACGTTGATATCCGGCTATAGAAGTAGATTTTTGACAAAATTGTTGAGTTTACTAAGTTTTTCCTAGACGAGGAATCGATTGCACGCATTTTCGAGGCATGAAAAAACGATTTTTGATAGGAAGCCTTTTTTGGGAGTATACCCCCTACTTTCCAGTGGTCAAAATCGAAAAATTCTTTCAGATTCGAGTTCTCCATGCCGAAAACTCCAGAATACAAAATTTCAGCCAATTTCGAAAACTTTTTGAAATTCTACTTTTTTACCATAAATATCCTCCATTGGAATCGAAAACTCAAAAATCGTCTTCTATAGCCAGATATCAACATTTTTCTGATTAAATTACATTCTTGAAAACCACAATTTTTTGAAAAGTCTGTATATTGGCACGAAAACATGAGTTTCGTTCAAAAATGACCAATTAGAAAAAATGACCAACTCAGCATATACTCTTTACTGAAAAAATTTCATCAAAAAATAGTGAAAAATGCCGATTGTGGATGTATTTTTTGGGTCGCAGATACTTATGGAATAACCTAATATATAAATTAAAGTCCATAAACGCACAAATTAGCTAAATCTTTACAAATGCATATAAACAACTTACTCAGGCCCCATGTTCTTCTCAAGATCGGGTATGCCTAATATCCAAACAGCCATTTTGCAAATATATATTGCTTTCGTCAAGTTTGCTTCAAAAAAGTCACAAATATAGTTTTTGTTAAATGAACTTAAAGCATAACGTCAATCAACGTCTTGCACATAATATATTTAAAAACAAAAGCGAACAAATTAAATAATTTACTCCGTTTCTATGTCTGCCAGAAATAGAAAATGTAATTACACTTAAAACTACAAAGCAGACCGTTTGGTTTTTATACGAGTGTATGAAAAAAATTTATGGGTAACCCCATAATTTTAATTTGATAGAAAATTTAAATTTGTTAGGTAAAATGAATATCTCCATCGTAATATTCATCATCAGTTACACTTAAACGATTCATCATCGGTTACAATTAAACGATATCCATCTTGCTGAAAGTTAAAAAAAATTTTTTTAATTTTTAGAGGGTAACACCTATTTTTAGATTTTTTTATAAAATTAATTTTTTAGCTAAAAAGAATACAGTCAAACCTCTATATAATGGCACCCCTGGGTATTACCACGAAAGACAAAAATTGAAAAAATTTTTTCGTAAAATATTTTTTGAAAAAGTTTTTTCGGCAGTTCGCTAGAATTTGCCTGCTTCTGCAAAATGGTCAAAAAAATTTTGATTTATTAAAATTTTTCAGGAAAATTTTTAGCTTTTTTCACCCTGAATATCAAATTGTGTTTTTGGCATATTGACATATAGCCAGGGTGGAAAAAAACTAAAAATTTTAACAAAATTTTTTTCGGCAATTTTGCAGAAGAAGGCAAATGCTAGCGAACTGCCGAAAAATTTTTTCAAAAAAAAATATTTTACAGAACTTTTTTTCAATTTTTGTCCTTCGTATAATACACAGGGGGTGTCGTTATATCAAGGTTTGACTATATTTTTATCGTTATCAGCACTATCGATAACGCTTAAACGAAATGCATATCATCAAAATTCGCAAAAAAAATTCAATTTTCAATTTTTAGGAGGTAACCCCTCTAAATGTTTAATTTTTACAAAAAATTAATTTTTTTTAGCTAAAAAGAATATCACCACCGTTTTCAGTCTATTTTTAAATTTTTTATAAAATTAATTTTTTAGCTAAATACAGTCAAACTTTGATATAATGGCAAAATTCTTTGAGACCCTCTCTATTTCTCCTCGATTTTCTAGACCTGACTAGGCCACAACTTGAAACATGACAAATATATCAAACTAGCAAGATTTATTTTTAAAATAAAGATTGACTTTATAATGCAAAATCTGTCCATAAGCACGAAATTTTCCGATTAAAAATTCATGAGTTCTTAAAACAGAGCCAAAATGTTGCTTCAGATTTAGAAAAAAGCATATAAATGATAAATTATGGCAATAGATTCTTAGAAAATAATTAATTTTGAAAAGTTAACTTAAACACGAACTAAAAAATTAAAGTTGTCTAAAAGCCACCTAAACGTGGCTTTAACAAGGATAACTCGTGCGTCAAATGTTTTCTTTATTATTTAAGAGCAATTCCTTAAATTTTGCTTTTATTGCAGTCATCCAGAATTAATTTTATTCAAAAAATTCAACGGTGCCAGTCGAAATGTTTGAAGCATGTCAGCCTACGTATTTTTTATACATACTATTTTAGGAAAACAGTTTAAATTTATCTCACCAGAAAAAGTAACGTCTGGTAGTGCTGGGCCAAAACGATTGACACCAAAATCATCGAAAATGATTTTTTTGAACTTTTTTACTAAAAATGTGTGTGGAATCCAGTGATGTATACGTGTGCGGTTTTTGTGTACGTGTATTACACGTACACGAATGGCAAAAATTTAACGTGTACGTATAGCACACGTACACAATCTATCGTGTATGTGTAAAAAGTAATCAGGAAGAGGATGGTGGAGCTAACTTTTTGAACAGAGCAAGTTTTCGTGTTAATAATCAACTTTTTTCAACTCCCAGCATGTTGAAAATGAACAAAAATTGCGATATCTTCCCCAATTCAGCTCCGATTTGCCTGTTTTCATGTATAACGGAGTTTTACACACGTGGAATCGATTCCCGATAAATTGGACGGTAAAAAATTTCCATAATTTTCTGGAAAAATGTTCAAAAAATCGATTTTTTTTGCTAAATCACCCATTTCTTGAACTTTTCACCGAAAAATAATACCAAGAATCGATTCCCCGTACTGAAAAATCCCGTATTATCATTTGATTCATTGGCTTCCCGAAAATTGACTCTGAATAAGCTTTGAGTTTTTTTCTAAATTTTTCTTTGAAGCATGTTAAAACTTTCAAATCGAATAATTTATGATCTCTTGCTATATTTGAACCCAATTTAACCTTTAATTGTGTGTCACTATTTGCTTTAAAAAGTTCACGGAAGTTTTAAGAGTTGTAAAAACAACTATTGGAGGAGGTTTTTGTTTACTTATTCTTTTACACCCCAATGTTGCATAAATACCATACATTTTTTTCTAAGTTGATGCTTTCTATTACTTGAACAATTATGCAGCAGGTAATTTTTTATTTTTTTTATTTTGTAAAAAATATTAGATTTTTACCATCCTTATATTCTCCTTCTTTATTTTTGTCGTTTGCTCTCAGAGTAATGCAGGATGTAAGATGCGTCAACATTTGGAGCTACTACACAATAAGGGGCACCACGTAAAAAAAATCACATTTTTGCGACTTTTCGCTTCAATACACAGGCCTTTCCTGGATCAGGAAAGCGTTTTCGCTTTGAAAATTTCAAATTCAAATTCCAAGCATGTTCTTACTCCTAGAGGGGTCATTTTTGAAAATTTTTTCACGTGGGTGCACCCCTATTGTGTAGTAACTCCCAAAAATTTTATCTCTTATGTTTAAATTCAGTCTGTGTAAATGGACGTTGTCCTAATGGATATATTTGCCGGAATAATCGTTGTGTTAGATCCAATAACAATTGTATGATTATTTATGGTCTTTACAAACAAAATAAAAAATTTAGTTTGCCTCAGGAATATTGATTGTCCTAGGAGTCATACTTGCAGATCAGGCCGATGCATTCGAAATAATGAAGGTGGATGTAAGTAAAATTTAGAAAATTATTTTTTAAATCATTAACTTTTTAGCTTATTGTGTAAACGGCTTATGTCCTAGAGGATATCATTGCAGAAATCAACGCTGTATCCGATCCTCTAGGGAGTGTAAGCTTTTAGATTTTTCCAGTAATTTCAAGAAAAAGTTAAAAAGCAGACACTGGTGGGCATAGAATAGTGAACACCCCACAAAACTTATCACAATGAACAGGGTGGTGGAAAAAAGTGCACGCTTGTGATTTTTTGGAAATCTTCTTCTATGACCCCTTAGATTCAACTTTATACGGGACCTATTGCGCTCATTTTCAGCGAAAAAATGCTCCCTGACCCTGATTCAGGGAAAATTTGGTTTTGAAGCAAAAATAGTTATTTTTTCTCATTTTTTACTTTATAAGAGTAATTTTAGGAGTAAGCATTTTCAGTGTTCGGGAATGCGAGCAATCGATTACTTATCATAAAACTACACTTAGAGGGGTCGTTTTTAGCAAAAAATTTCAGGGTCCCAAAGATCACAAAAGATCATTTTTTGCGCCACCCTGTAGTATTACTGACAGTAAACAGATACCTATTCTTATTTAGGAGGGATATTTCTTTTTTAAAAAGGTCTACATTCGTTTTTTAGACTACTGTGTGAATGGTAGATGTCCAACAGGATATATTTGCAGACATAATCGTTGTGTTTAACATATTGTTATTATGGATAAATAAATTTGATTAAAAAAAAATTTATAAAAAGGCTAAAATTTTATGATATGGTCTATTTCCCAGAGATTTAGCAACAAAAAAATGTAATTCGATGCATTAAATAGGATCAGTGGCGTAGGCAAGAGGCAGATGCCTCCTAGTTGGCCAAAAATAAAAAATCCCTATACATAAGGGTACCCTCATGTTTTTTTGAGAAAATCGGCCTTTTTGAGGGAAATTCCTCAGCCGACCCTTCTGCCTACACCACTGGATACAATGACAGCCTTTCATATTTTAAGTCGCAAGTTCAATTCCCGATCGAAAATTCAAAATGTTAAATTTCAAGAAAATTTTTATTGATCTTCTTCAAATTCGAGTTCCCAATGTCGGGAAACCATGAATACAAAAATTTAGGCAAGTTGAAAATTTTTTGAAAATTCGATTCCTTTACTCTTTGAGATAAAAAAAGTATCAATGGGTAAAAAAGGCGAATCAACAATTCCACCAGAACAATTGCCCCAAAAAAATTTTGTCAGAGAGATGAAACTCAACGCATGTTTTTACTCCTAGAGGGGTCATTTCCAGAAAAATTTCACGTGGGTGACCCCCCCCCCCTAGTGTGTAGTAGCTCCCAAATTTTTATTTATTTTAACTTCAATACACCCACCCTTTTCCCTGAATGAGAAGCATTTTCGCGGCAATGCGCGCAATCAATTTCCCTTTTAGAAAACATCCTGAGAAGTCATTTTCTCAAGGATTTGACATAACGTTCAAAAGCACCTTATTTATTGATCAAACAGTAAAAGTTTTTCAAATTTGTTGTACCTGAAAATTCCTGAAAGAATTCATTGATCCAAAACGAAAAAAGCATGTGTTTGACGTACACCTCAAACATCTTCCTTCCCACGTATATTTTTATAAAAGCCATAAAACCCAATTAGTTCAGTAGCATAAGTGATAAGAAGAAGAATAAGCTGCGTTGTTGAACATAGAACATTATAACAGGTACCAATCCTATTTTTGACACAAAAAGTGAGATGATTTTGTGGATTATTTTTGGATTAATCAGTTCAGTGCCGTTTGTTCATGGAATCGAATGTTATTTTGATAGTAGAGGTAAGGCTTATATAAACAAATTTTTAATGGTTTCTTTATTACCTTTCTGATAATTTGTTTTGCTTGGTAAAGGTATCTGCAACAATGCCATAACGTTTTATGACTTTATATATACGTCCAATAGAATCCAAGACTTTGTACATCAAAGGAAAAATTTTTACAGATCAGTAACGCTCTCTAAAAATTTCATTTGAACAAAATGAGGAGTTAGATAATATAGAGAGTGATGAGGAGCTAGATAATATAGAGATAAGACATAAAAATTTGATTTGATAAATTTTTTGCTTCACAAATAACAAGTGTTTCAGAAGAAAAAGACATCTCATTATTAGGGGTGGTGAGGAGGAAAGGGTCAAATCGGGGGAATTTTTTGAAAAAAATCGAATTCTTGCTAAAAAATCGAATTTCGCCAAAAATCGACTTTTGCCAAAAAATCGAATTTTGAATAAAAATAGTTTTGGAAATAAAAATAGAATTTTTGCAATCTCACAAAAAAATTTTTACAACCTTTATAAAAAGCATATGGCAACACTAGCTATAAACGATCTCAGGGACATTATGGGATCAGGACCGGAGCCACATAGGTCTTAGGTCAGAACAATAAGTGCCTCTTTTCGACTTCTTAGAGTGGGGCAGTGGTATAGGCAAGGAGGTGGCAGAGGGCAGGTGCCTCCTAGTAGTCAAAATTAAAAAAACCCCTACACATAAAAGTCCTCTTATGTTTTTGGGAAAAATCAACTTTTTTGGGGAGTGCCCCCTATCCGACCTTTCTCCCTACACCACTGAGAGGGGGGGGGGGTAACTCGATAAATTACTTCTTCAAGCTGAAGCAGTAGCGCAAATAAGGGAGAAGGGGAAGCTTCCTCATAAATTATAAAAAATGAAAATTTTTACTAATGTCACCCTTATATTTTGAGGAGAGAAAAAACACCCCTTAAATTACCAGTTCACTCAGGAAAAACTTAATGACGCCTGAAAATGAAACTTTTAAATTTATGATTTTTTAGAGGCAGCTCCTAGCCTAAAAAACTGCTCGGATGAAATCAATTTTTGCTATACATTTTTCGTCAACCCTGATTATGGAGATGTAGGAGCCAACGGAAATGATATACCAACCAAGTAAAATTCACCTTAATTTTTGGTTGTTAAAATTTTTCGTTTAGTGACTGTGCTAACCAAAAATATTTCAATTGTGCACAAGATCAATTTGATTCAAATTATGAAGTAAACTATGACGGTGTTAATGCTATAGGATCACTATGTTGTTGTAGCGAAGACGGCTGTAATCTAGACGAAGGCAAATGTATTGGAGGGAATGCTATAAGGTTATCTATATCGTTGGTACTAACTATTATATATGTGTTTGTAATAATGATCATAATATAAACTTCAATACAATAGTGGACAAAACTGTTCCCCTTGGATTTACTATTGGTTTGTTCAGAAAGTTCCCGGATTTTTTACATGAACTTTGAACCGAAAATTTTTTGTTTAAAAATAACCCCTCTAGGGAAAATTTTATGCGAGAAATCGATTGCGCGCATTTCCGACGCGTGAAAACGCTATCCTAACCCTGATTCAAGGAAGGGGTAGATGTATTGAAGCGAAAATGAACTAAAATTCGAATTTTCGCCGGAAAACCGACTGCCTAGGGGTTTTTCTAGGCAAAGAGTCAATTGCGCGCATTTTTGAGGCATGAAAAATTTTCCCTGACACTGGTTTAAAGGATCATTTCACGTTTGAGGAGTTAATGCCATGTGATAGAGCACAAAATTTGCAGCATTTTTTGCTTTTACAGCACTACTTGAAAATCTAACGGTTAAAAGTTATGAGCGAAAATAAATTGCGAAAAAAATCAAAATTTCCTGCACTCAGGCATCAATCAGATTGTTTATTAAAACGATTTAATAAAACATTATAAAATTCAAAATCCTTGAACATTTAAGAAAAAATAAATACAGCATTTTTTATAATTCGTCAAAACGAATAAAACGACACCAAAATTATTGAATTTGAACAATGTTTTGTGTTATTGAAACAAAAACTCTGATTTCATGTTTTCGTTTCAATAACACAAAACATTGTTCAAATTCAATAATTTAGGTGGCATTTTATTCGTCTCGACGAGTTATAAAAAATGCTGTATTTTTTTGAAATTCGGATTTTTTGCTTCTTGGTCCCTCAAGGGAAAAAAACTCGAATTTTCAAAAAATTTTCAAATTGTCTGAAAAAAAGCGTTTTCATCGTCGGGAATGCGCGCAATCGATTTCCCGCATAAAATTACCCTTGTGGAGATCATTTTTAGAAAAATCATTTTCGAGTCAAAATTCATGTAAAAAATTTGCGAACTTTCTGAACAACTCAATACAATGAAATGAGATACCAGATTTGGTACTCACCTCCCCTACCCCTCAAACAATTTTGAAAAATGAATTTCTCTCTATACAAGATCTCCTCACTCACACCAAAAGGGTGGGGAAGGGATGCCTGGTGAGGTGAAAGAAAGTGATTAGACAGAGATAAATATATCACTCATAAGGGCAGAAAAAACGTAAAAAATCATCTAATAAAAATTACCCAACATGTAATCAAACCAAACCAGATGTAGTTTAAGCATTCAGCACCTCATACGTTTTTCAAATCAATAAAAAAATAAAATAGTTCATAAAAAGGACAATAAAAGTGCCGGAACATTAAAAATGTAGTACAAGACAGGATGTTGCCGCTTCTTAATCATTTTAATCGATGCCTTCATTGATATTAATAGGTATGAAGTTTGTGCTGCTGCTGTTTTTAATATTAACTATTTTACCTATAGGATATGGGATAGAATGTTACTACTCGGCTAGAGGTCTGATGTTAGTTTTATGTGATGTAACGATGTAGCTAAAAAACTAAAAAAAGGAGAATCTCAGAGCCTAAAATCATACCTGGGCAGGAGGTCCAGAAATATCCTACCGTCGTTAAAGATTCAAATGTTCTTCTTTACACTCTCACAAAAATCTTGGATTTAGTCGTCAATTTGGGGGGGGGGAAGGAATGGATTGCAAAATTTTCGGAGTTTCCCCTTATACCCAACAAATTTGTATAAATTATGGACCCCTTTGCCCAGGTATGCCCCAATTTGTAACCCTTCCCTCCTCCCCCGACCACGGCTTCGGCCTCAAGAGTCAAAGATCGGCCACATAGAGGACGGGTGGGACAGTGACGTAGGGGAAAGGGTCTAGGGGAGGGACTTACCCAAAAAGGTCATTTTTCCTTAAAAACCTGAGGGACACCTATGATTAGGGTTTTTTTTAAATCTCGGTCCACTAGGGGGCACCTGCCCTTTGACTACGCCACTGGGAGGGGGCCTGTTTCAATTTTTGGCTAGTGGACTAGAAAATAAAATGGGTAAATAGTAACTTTTTGACAGATAATCCCATGACTAATTCATAATCCCATGATCAGTCGCTAGTCAACAATTGAAACAATCTCCAAGGCTCCGAGGGATCGGCCTATGTAGCCCAGACCCATACATGCACAGTAGGGGGATAGACCCATGGAGGATGGATGAATGAATGACTGGGAGACAAGGAGGAACAACCAAAAGATTTTTTACATAATTTTTTGATATTTTTAATGATAATATGTTTAAAAATGCTTAAAAATTGTTTAAAAAGTCATTTTTTAACAAATCAAAAATTTTATTTTTCAACAATTTTGAAGCATAAGGGGATTCCTTATGATTTTTAAAAAAATTTTAAATTTTTGGATAGGATAGATGGATTAATGGCCAAAAAATTTTAGATGGATGAGTGGTGGGGCGGTCACCCCTTGAACATGTATGCCCAGCCTCCAATGGGGCCGAGGAGTCGGATTTAGTTATCCTAGGCCCTTTTCGGGCTCTGTCCAGCACTCACAAGGCCAGAAAAAAAGAGATAAGAGTCATCTTTATGATTTTTTTGAAAAATTTATTTTTTGAAATATCAATTTTACAAAAATTTACCTATTTTTTAGACGTGTTTTAAATCAATTTTTCCTTTAACATTCAATTTTTCCATTGAAAAAATTTTGGAGTAAAATACCTCCTCCCTAGAAGTGGTGGAACGTAATAAAATTTATAGTAATCCGTAACGTAATTACAGGACCAAAAATTCCGTAATCATTAAAAATTTTCGTAATTTAAGAATCGTAATCTGTAATTAGAAAAAAATTTTAAATTTCCGTAATTACATAAAATACCGAAAAATCCGTAATCTATAATTACTTCCCACCACAGCTCCCTAGTTAACAATTTTCCTTACGCCACTGACCCTCCTCTCTTTTTTATGAAAACTTTTCAATTTTCAATATAGATTTTAGGAGATGAATCTACTTTAAAAAACTGCAACACAACGGATTTTTGTATTACGTTTATTATTGATCGGGATTATAATGAAACAGGTCAAGATGTACCAACCAAGTACGCGGAGTTGATCATTTTTTCAGAAAAAAAGAAAAAAATTTAATGATTGTACCAGTACATTTTTTGTTTGTGCTAAAAATAGTTTTGATACCCAATATCATGGACAATACAATGGTGAAGTAGTAATAGGATCTCTGTGCTGTTGCAACAAATAAATGAGTCTAATTGTATAACCTATACAGAAAATATCTCAACAACAAATGGATATGGAGGAAATGTCTCAACAACAAAAGGATATAAAGGAAATGTTTCAAGGTTATTTATATCTATACCTCTGATTTTTGTTTGTATTTTTGGTTTTTTTGTTTACGATAAAGTTTTAATATAAACATTAAAAGTTTTGTTGACGTACACACCCTCACAATATCCCCACCCCCCGTGTGCAGGGTCGAGACTATGCCTGACTTAAAGGGGGGCTCCATTTATTGCCAGATCTCGAGGAAAATTTTTTCTTCACAACCCATGTCAAAATAGTGATATTTTGAATGATTATAGCCCCATAATACCCAAACCGATC
>JAQGBS010000161.1:0-27267 GCA_034698545.1 Acrobeloides obliquus | reverse complement strand
AAGCTTAATTTTTCATGCTCCGAAAATGCGCGCAATCGATTTTTCGCCTAGAAATTACCCTAAAAAGTCGATTTTTATAAGAAAATATGAAAAAAAATTTTTTGAAAAAAAATCACGTGGGTGGCCCCCCGAAGTAGACGAGCTCCCGAAATTTTATGTGGAACAACTTTGTAGAACATCATTTTCACTGAAAAAATCATTATGGGATCAAAATTCGATTTTTGACCAATTTTGACTTAAAAACATTTTTATTTTTCGATCATTTTTCGTGTTTTTGGTCTCAAAATGCTCGTGAGAAATCGAATAAAAGACCCCATTTTTGATCACACTTTGTCACTCCGTGCACGAGGAGTTGACCAAAAAGGTATATCCAATTCAAAAAAGTTTTTAAAGAAGCTTACCAGTCCTCTAGTCCATGCCAACAGCGAAAAGATCCAATGACAATGATTAGTGCTCTCATCTTTGTGGACATTCAAATGAGCATAGCTAGTCGCAGTTGAGGCTTGCAAGAAAATGTCACCTAAAACTATTATGTTAAATTGTAAAAGAAATGTGGAGCTACTACACAATGAGACCACATATGTGAAAAAAATTTTCTGAAATTTTCTAGAAAACTGACATCTCTAGGGATAAAAAATGCGGGGAATCTGAATTTAATAATTTCGAAACAAAAAACACTCACTAATTCAGGGAAGATCTATGCATTGAAGTAGAAAGTCACAAAAATCGCATTTTTACAACTTTTCGCTTCAATACATAGGTCTTCCCTGAATCAGGAAAGCGTTTTTTCACTTCGAAATTGCCAAATTCGGATTCCCGCATTTTTTACCCCTAGAGGTGTCATTTCTAGAAAATTCCAGAAAAATTTTTTCACGTGGGTGGCCCCCTCCCGCTCCAGAAATTTTAGTATTATACGATTTGTACCAGGATTAAGTCATCAAAAATTTTCAAAAATATCTATAGGGATAATTTTAATGAAAGAAATTTCATTTTCTGCATCGTGGAAGCGTTTTTCATTGTTAAGACTGCGTTCAAGCATGTTAAAAAAGTTGTCAAAAAATGTAACTTTGCCTGATTTTTAATAAATCGCGTTTATTGAAACGATTGATTAAAAGCATAACATTTTATTGATCGAGAAACATAAAATTTGTTGCCTTATTTTATGCTTTATGGCCAATCATTTCAATAAATATGGTTTTGTTGAAAATCAAATAAAGTTAGACATTTTTAACATACTTGAACGCAGCCTAAAGACCGTTTTTATTTTTTGTTGCAAAATGAACCTTTGATTTTGGCCTGTTGAAGTCGTATAGTACCCAAATGAGGTTCGTAATTTTCTTTTATAAAGCAGGAGAAATCATTGGAAAAATTCCCGTTTGGGATTTTAATTTTACACAACTAAAATACCATCCAATCCTGTCATCGCATTATTACTGCTGGTTGTCATGCTAAGCGTGTCATCCCAAGGAGTTTCTACCCAAAAAGTCATAGCTGTTCCAATTGATCCGTCATCCAATGATTCGTCACGAGATCTAAAACATTCACTATGTCAGCCAGAACTTTTGGTACTAATTCGGATTAACGACAGCAAATGACAGGGTTCTGAAGTCTGAAAATGTTTCAAAATAAAGCATTTTAGGGGTATTTTTATGCGAGAAATAGATTGCGCGCATTCCCGAAGCGTGAAAAGGAATACTTTCCGTGAAAATGAGCCTTTTATACTGCAAACAGGCAAAAACAGCTTTCACGTTGCGTCGTAGAGCGCAGCTCTATGATTTTTCGCATACGAATTTTGGCATATTCGCTCTAAAAAGACCACTGCGTTAAATGTTTTTTATGCTGATATAAGCGTGATTTCGTGCAATAAATCAGTTTAGAATAAAAATGTTTCAGAAATGCATAAAAAACATCTAATCAGTGATGTTTTTAGAGCGAATGTACCAAATTCGAATGCAAAGTCTGTGGGAAAATTCGTTTTGTCAAAATTCGTATGCGAAAAATCATAGCCCGATGCGCGCCATAAAAATTGAAAAAATAACATGCTAAGTATAAAAAGCTCATTTTCAATATAAAAAAAGTATTCGTTTTCACACTTCGAAAATGCGCACAATCAATTTCTTGCATAAAAATACTCCTAAAATGCTTTAAAACAAATTTTTGACTTCAAAACCCTGTCAGCTGCGGTTGTTAATCCGAAGTACAGGATGAGCAAAAAACTGTACTTTTGCGTTTTTTGGCAAAAATTTTTCAAAAATCATCTCACCTATAAGGAGTATTTTCATGTGAGAAATCGATTGCGAGCATCGAAAAATCCTTAAAAACGCGCCCCAGACTATAAAAAACGCAATTTCAATAATCTTCTGTAATATTTGAACATACGACAATTTGATATTTCACGAACTGGGAAGAGTCTGGTACCCAATGATCTAATCACCACCAAGTGGATGATGGGTGATCACCCATTGGGTGATATAGTGATGACATCTTTTCGCCTCCTGTGTGAAACACATGTAGGGGTGGCGCCGAATACAAGGACTTACTTTTCTATAGTTCCATCGTCGTTGTCCTCGTCATTTTCCGTATCATAGTTTGAATCGGATGCGTTATCGGCTTTCAAACATTCTGAGCAGTTACATATGCTCGTCGTTTTTGTATCTGAGGAATCATCTTCGTCGTCACCGCCAACTCTCTCCGTATTATTCACAGTCTCAAAATGCTCAGTTTGGCATGCATTAACTGAAAATTCAAAATTTAGATTTCTAACCCGATATATAGCTAAGATTCTGGAGTTACTACAATCTAATTTCAGTTAAAGAATCTTGGAGCTACTAGGGAGACACCAACGTGAAAATTTTTCTGGAAATAACTCGTTCTAGGAGTAAAAACATGCGGGAAATCTGAAATTTTTTTGACATTTTTGAAGTAAAAAACGTTTCCCTGATGCAGGGAAGGCGTATTGAAGCGAAAAGTCGCAAAAATGAGATTTTTGCTTAAAAAAGACCTTTTTTGAGATAAAAATGTGCGGGAAATCCGAGTTTGACATTTATAAAATTCCTTGAATTCAAGAAAAGCTGTATATCGACGCAAAAATTCGAGAAAATCATTTGTTAATTAAATTAAATCATTAGTTAACTATAATATTGTAAGAAGTTTGAGCTGTAAAGTTGTTTTTAGACCAAAATATGTTATTTTCTCGAATTTTCGCGTCGATATACAGCTTTCTTGAATTTTATAAATCTCAAATTCGGATTCCCAGCACATTTTTACCTCAAAAGAGGTCGTTTTTAGTCAAAAATCGCATTTTGCGACTTTTTGCTTCAATACATAATACACCTTCCTTGAATCAGGAAAGCATTTTTTGCGGTTGGTAAGCGTGTTTAGTGAAATGTTTGAGTGACAAGGATTTAGGGGCAATTTTTAGAAATGACGAATAACATAATTACACCGCGTCGATATGATTTCAGCTAGTATTTTTTTATTGTTTTAGGTCTATTGCATAAACAAATCTTCTATTTTTTACTCTATGAACCCATCAAAACATACCTTTTAGGACTAATTGTCTAGAAGAGCTTGGCTGAGATGCTGGATTGATCACAAATTCTTTACCATTGCAAATTACTGGGCAATGACATTCGGCCAAACGGCGCACATATAAACTCACGTTATCTCTTGGATTCAGGAAACGCACATTGATAAAAGTTTCTCCATTTGAATGCATACAATATGGTCTTCCACTCGGGATCCTTAAAATACATTTATAGCAAAAAAGCGAAAAACAATGTCTAAGGGAATATTGATTTTCTGCATTTTACAAATAAGTAAATCAGCGAACCGAGATTTCGAAGTTAGCCCTGGGCTGCGTACCGCTTGATTAGAAAGTTTCCTCGAAAAATATTTTTATTCGAACGTATATTGCAAATAAAAAACTTACCACTTTTTACTCGGCTGAGACATTTCTTCTAAATTTATAATTGTAATTGATACAAAAGTTATAGGACCAAATTCACAGCACTGCGTTCAAAAAATTATTTTCCTCATCGGATTAGTCATGAATTTATTACACAGTAAAATTCAAATTTTAGAGAAGTACCGAGAGCCGAGCGCTAAGACTTTTCACAACGATATAAAAAAATAGCGGGCGGACTTTTCACAACGATCGATTTTCTCCACCTTCCAATCACACCTGTTTTGAGTGTTGCGCGAATTGACACGCAAAATATTTTTTTCTTAAATATGCATGTATAGAACGTATTAAAGCATAATAAAATAAAAATGATCAAAATTCATTTCGAAAACGCGTTGACTAGTCGAAAATTGACGTTTCGAAAAAATCTATGTGCAAAAAAATTTCGACTCCGGTGGGAGTCGAACCTAGGTCTCAAAAACGTTGGCCACCAACATACCCAATTGAGCCATCCATACAAGCTAATTGATAAGATTGTAAAATTTATACATTGTTAGCGAATTTTCATACTTTGCAACTTTATCCTGGAATAACTTTTAACAATAACTGATCAGACAATTCTGACTAAGGAACTGATCATCTCGAACAAAAAAGCTGTCTCCAATTTGTACACATTTGTAGATTTTTATGTGTCTCGATCAGTCACGTAACTAGGATTTCGAAAGTCTGCACTTAAAACATATTCGGATAGCCCATATATGAGTTTGAGCTCAATTTTTTGTCGAAAAAATTTTTTGATCTCACCCCTTGCCTATAGGGTCAAAAACACTAAAAATGAAAAGGACAATTTTCCGAAAAATCAAAAAAATTTCAAAAGGTTTCTCAGAAAATTTGGTATAAGGGGCAGGAAAATCGCAAAGCTCAAAAGTGAGTAGTTTTCTCGGAAAATGGCCTCAAAGTTTAGGCTAACATTGTAAGTTCAAAAAAGCTAAAAAAAATCGCTTTAAAAAATTTATTTTGTGCAAGTCCTTTGTTGTTATAAGCATCTGCATAATTAGGTTTCAATTCAATAGCCTTTGCATAATCTGCTATAGCTTCATTATATTTTCCTAATGTTGTGTATTTGAATCAGGATTTTATAAGTTTATTATAAAAATAAGCGATAACTAAGATTACACAACATTTAATAATCCTAAAAGCAAAAAAGACAGTTGATAATTGGACAAGCTAACAGGGAAAAATCTATAAAGTTGGAAAATAGCCAAACTGTAAGACGATTTGCATGTAAGCTAACTAACACGGAAGCTGAACGGAAATCGAATGGGTTAAGACCTGAAGTCTGAGAGATTCGGACTGCTCGGCACAAAATGTTTTTTAACGTATTTTGGTAAAAAAAATTTTCTTGGCAAGGATAATATAATTTTTGGGCATCAAAGATGCCGAGAAGGGATCCAAAAATGGCTTGGAAGTTGCCAAAATGCTAGATTCCGAGTTTTTCGGGTCCCTGGTACTCCAAAGGTCCATATCTCGGTCATTTCAAAAGATTTTTTTATGTGAAAGGGGAAGCGACGAGCTACATTTTTGTATGCTAACTTGACGAATATGCTTCAATAGTCACTTTCTAGTTGCGTTTGAAAGTTCAGAATTTGACTTCAGGGGCGTTGAAAAATTCCTTCGGAGCCCGATTTTTGACCCTAATGCACGCGTGGCTGACCTTATTTTATTTTTAAAAATTAGTTTAATAATAGTACTACAAAATTAAGTCAATTAAAAAAAATCCACAGGTACAGAAGGGTTAAAAATCACGCTCCGAAGGAATTTTTCGACGCCCCTGAAGTCAAATTCTGAACTTTCAAACGCATCTAGAAAATGACTACTAAAGCATATTGTTCAAGTGAGCATACAAAAATGTAGCTCGTCGCTTTCCCTTTCACGTAAAAATTTTCATAAAAAACTTTCACGTAAAAATCGCGAAAAAAATCTTTTGAAATGACCAAGATATGGCCCTTTGAGTACCAAGGACCCGAAAAAACTCGAAATCTAGCATTTTGGCAACTTTCAAGCCATTTTTGGATCCCTTCCCGGCATCTTGAAGCCCAAAAATCATATTATCCTTGCAAAGTAAATTTTTTCTACCAAAATACGTTGGAAAAAAATTTGTGTCGAGAGGTCCTTTTTTAGTTCGATTCTATCAGACTTCGCGTATTACATAACACAACACATATTTTTTTGTTTTGCAAGTTCAAGTCCTTTTTTGTAATAATCATTTCCATATTTTGGATCCAATTCTATAGCCTTTGTAAAATCCGCTATAGCTTCATTATATTTTTTTAAGTTGTATTGTGCAAGTCCTCTGTTGTAATAAGCCATTGCAAGGGTTGGATTCAATTCAATAGCCTTTGTACAATCTACTATAGCTTTATTATATTGTCCTAAGTCGTATTGTGCAGTTCCTCTGTTGTTATAAGCCATTGCATGGGCTGGATCAAATTCAATAGCCATTGTACAATCTACTATAGATTCATTATATTTTCCTAAGTTTTTTTGTGCACATCCTCTGTTGCTATAAGCATCTGCATAATTAGGTTTCAATTCAATAGCCCTTGTATAATACGCTATAGCTTCATTATAGTTTCCTAATTTAAGTTGTACATTCCCTTTGTTGTTATAAGCAATTGCAAAGGTTGGATCCAATTGAATGGCCTTTGTATAATCCGCTATGGCTTCGTCATATTTGTATAAATTTTCTTGTGCAACTCCTCTGATTCTATACGCATCTGCATTGGTTGGATCCAATTCAATAGCCTTTGTATAATCCGCTATGGCTTTGTCATATTTTTTCATTTGTTCTTGTGCAATTCCTCTAATTCTATAAGCGTCTGCATCGGTTGGATCCAATTCAATAGCCTTTGTATACTCCGCTATAGCTTCATTATATTTTCCTAAGTTTTTGTGTGCATTTCCTCTTTCTTTATAAGCATTTGAATCTAATGGATTCTTCTCGATATTCAAGGATTTCTAGAATAATAATTTTTTAACACTAGAAGGGACGACTGATACAATGGTATATTTAGATACTACACGATGTGTTCTATCGAATTAGCATAAATTAAAAACTTTAAATGTAATGCCTATATCGAAATAGGGGTCTTTGTTGGTGACCTTTATTTTCAGTAAAATGGGCATATCTTGGAGTGGAAGTGGTTTCAGACAATAAATGATCCCTTATTGAAGTGGCATAGCTAGAGGAGGGGGCAAATTTCAATTGAAACACCTATTTCTTTAACCCGTTTTTATCAGTAAATCCTAAAAGAAGTTTAGATGGTCGAAAAGATGACTTCAGGGGGTTTTTTCATACGAGAAATCGAGTGCATAGATGTGCGATAGTCAAAGTCTGCCTGATCCTGATTCAATCCATTTTCCCTTCAATCATATCAGATGTTCCTTGAATCAGAGTCAGACAAAAGTTTTGACGCTTCAAAATATGCGCAATCGATTTCTTATATGAAAAAACTCTAGAAACAAAATTTTGTTTACAATTTTCTGAACAAAATTTTTTCAAGGTTGGTTCTTCTTGCTCAGAATTGATCGAACTTTCAGAATAACATAAATTTCCAACCGGTCCTCCGAGTGTTAAAAAATATACTTGAGTAACCTGAACATCTTCTGTTTGCACTGGCGGTGTTACATTTGTATTGCTAAAGAAATTGTGGACTCGAAATTGTTCGAATGTTAGCCTATTGTTTGCATTTTCTTGTAAAAGATTTGTAAGAAGATTGTTTAAAATATTAGAGGTTCGTAATGGAATGAGAAAATCTAATCTTTTTCCTTGTTGATAAAATCTAACTAAATCTACTATTGTTTCAATATCACCCTAAATTTGAAAAAATATGTAATTTTATGGAATTTTTTAGTCTAAATTTTAATTTTTAGATTAAAAACTTGGTTTTGGTCTCTTGTTTTGTGGTTTTCTGTTTTCTTGACAAGTGTAGTCTGGATGTACTGTTGGTCCTTAAAGATCTCTATAGTTTTCTAAGAGTTTATAGAGCCCCTGTAGTTCTTTATTCTCCCTAAAGATGTCTAGAATTTTTCAAGGGTCTATAGATTCACTTGGAATTCTCTAGAGCTTCGTAGATTTTTCTATAGTTTTCTAGAATTTCCTAGAGTTTCTTAGGGTTTTCTAGAGGCCCATAGAATTCCCAAGAATTTCTAGAAGCTCTCAGAGCTACCTAGAGTCCTTTAGAGGCCATAGACTTTTCCGAGAGAGAACATCAGACGTTTGTTTTGTTGTTTTCTGCTTTTTAGGTATAGCATAGACGGGCCATCTGGGAGCTATTTCAATTGTTGACTAGTGACTAGAAAATAAAATGGGTGATTAGTATAACTTTTTGACAGATAATCTCATGACTAGTTACAAAAAAGTGGCTGATTAAAGAAATTTCGAAGCTTGAAAAGTGTAACTTTTTCAAAATAACCTACTGACTAGTTTTTTTAATTTTAAAGATATATATTTTAGCTTAAAAAACCTAACTAGTCATGAAATTATCTCTCAAAAAGTTATACTAATCACTCATTTTATTTTCTAGTCACTAGTCAACAATTGAAATAGCTCCCTGGTAACGATCGGTATCCCTGGATACTTACATCATATTTCGGCAGAGATCCCGTCAAACTTTCGTAAATGATCATCCCGACTGACCAAAGATCCGCTTGTGAATTATATTTTTGTCCCAATAAAATTTCAGGTGCCATATAAAATGCTGTTCCACACCATGTGCTTGCAAGAGCTCCTTTCGGTAAAATTCTTGCCAGTCCAAAATCTGCCAATTTTACAATTAAATCTTGGGGTTTTGGTGAGCTCAATTTTCTGGGATTGCATAGCAACATGTTCTAAATTTTTTTGTCCAATATATTAAAGGGTGCCCGCCCAGTACGTTTCTCGAAAAATTTTTTTCTCCAAATTGGTTGAATCTTGGTACTCGAGGGTTTTCGGGCAAGAGAAATCGATTGGCGCAAGTCCCGAGTTCCGACAAAAATTTTTTGACTCCCTATCGGGGTACCCCATGTTAAAAAATCAATTTTTTCAACTTTTTTTAAATTTTGGTTCTAAATGAGCTGATTTTTGGTACTCGAGGGTTTTCTTGCACGAGAAATCGATTGGCGCAAGTCCCGACTTCCGAAAAATTTTTGACCCCCATCGATGTTCGAAAACCCCCGAGTACCAAAAATCAACCAATTTGGAGCCAAAATAAAATTGTTAAAAAATTGTTTTTTTAACATGGAGTGACCCGATAGAGGTTCAAAAATTTTTTTCGGAACTCGGGACTTGCGCCAATCGATTTCTCATACCCGAAAACTCCCGAGTACCAAAAATTAGCCAATCTGGGGAAAAAAATTTTTCGAGAAGTGTACTCGAAAACTGCACCCCTTTAAGAAAATTTACTTCTGGTTTTAAGTCCCTGTGGACTATATTAAGTTGATTTAAAACCGACAGGCCATTAGCTAAAATGAGCGAATTTTTAGCAATTTTCAGTGAAATTACATGTTTGATGAAAAAAATGTCGAATTTCGTCTTCATTTAAATTTCCATATTTGTATAAAAAACTTCTGAGATCTCCAGCATTGCAAAAATCCATAACTAGATAAGCATAGCCACCACTTTTCTTGAATTCCAGTAAACATACAAGATTTTCGTTTCTTATATCTTTTAATCTCTTAAGAAAAGAAAACTAAAGTCAGTGGTCAAATATTTACTTGGAGAATCTCGATTTCTTTAAGCTCATCTCCACCGGCGATATTTTTTACGACTTTTATAGCGACTTCTTCATTTTGCTAAAAATCTAAAAAATAAGCAGCCGACGAATTGACCAACCGGCCAGACGGTCAACCAAACAAATAATCAATCGATTGACCGACTTACATTATCATGACCTTTATACACCCGACCAAAAGCTCCATGTCCAATCTCGTCGTTTTTTTTATCAAACTTATAAATACCGATGTGTTCCATTTTTAAAAATAGCGGCAACGGTTTAGAAATAAATAAAGGACTCCGACAATTGAATCAAATTGGAATCTTTCTAGTTCCCAAATTTTATTACTCTCACCAAGTGATAAAGAAATACGATGATAACCAAGCAAAGAATTTGGGTATTCAAAAATAATCAATAGCAATAAAAAAACAAATAAAGAAGAAGAGGATAAGAAAATACAAGATATATGAAATTCGAAAAATGAAACACAGAAACAATATTAATAGCAGAACCACATTTCATAACCAAAACCACATTTCATAACCAGATTCCATGGGTATTTTTCACATCGGCAAGAGACAATAACTTAAAGGAGGTCACGGCGTGACAAAATGGGTTTTAAGTGGGAAAATCCTCGAATTGTTATCAAATTGGCTGGAAATGATTATTTAAGCATAGTAAAATATGAATTTAATATTTTTTTAAATATGCGCACTCAACTTTAGGCACTTTTATTAGCATTGAAAGTATACTCCCAAAGAAAACCTAATATCTCGGTGAAAATCCTATAAATTTTGGTAATTCTTTTTTAAAAACGTTCCTCGGAATCTCCTCTACAAAATTTAAAAAAATTTTTGAATTTGACTTAATTTTCGTAGAGAAAAATAAATTCTAAAAAAGACATATTTTTGCAAAATTCTAAAGAATATTCCGTTTGAATATTGTTACAATTTGGACCTGTCTTAATTAATATGTTTCAAATTTGATAATTTTAGTTTTCAACAACTAACCAATTCGAGATAACATCAATTTTATCTGTTTCAACTCATTTTCCTTTACAATTTTTATCATGAACCAGACGTTAACAAATATCCCCCAAAATTTTGAGTCCTTGATCGGTTGACCATAAAGAAGATTTTGTCGATCCTTAAGCCTTTATCGATTGGCTAAGATTTTCAAACAAATTTGATCGAGCGACTTCCAAAATTGGTGATCGGTTGACCCCTTCCTCCAATGTGGAGGGTTTTGGTTGGGGTTTGTTAACGTCTGTCATGAACATATTTAATTCTCATGTTAGTGGAGTGATGACTAGATTCGTCAATAGCTCTTCGCCATTGCACGTTATTATGTATTTGTCTAAGCATCATGGTACACCCAGTTCCCATCATATAAAAAGAAAGAAAGAATAATTCAAAACTCATAAAGCCCCACAAAAGGTTATACTTAACAATGTCTTTTATAACTTTAATAATTTTCTATTGTTTATTCAAATTTATTCAAGTGTGATGGTCGGTTAATTTTTGATGGGCTTCAATCTCCTTTTTTTCTTAAGGTGTGGGGAGCGTTTTGTGCCAGTGAGAATAGCGTTCGTATCGTCGAAAATGAAAAGTACCGACTATGTAAAAGTCATAAGGATCATTTGCTGCTATTTTTAGAAGAGCACGAAGCTGAAGAACATGGATAATGTGAGAAACAGGCAAAATACATACTTAAAATGAATACCATAAAAATACATACAACAAAAGGTGTAAATGACTACCTTGCACATAAAATAAATACATGTACTCATTATGCACCTCTTTATGGTATGTATTACAGTATTTTTACTGGAATCATTTATGCATGGAATAGCATATTTATTGTTTAATTTGTTTGGACTAACGGTTTTTATAACTGAAAGCGCTTTAAATGTGGCTTTTTCACTGCATAGGCTATACATCTTGTCTTTACCGGACTATTAACTTTGCCTCTATATTTATTTGTGCCGATGAAGAAAGACCTAAAGACTTTCTTAATTCAAATGCTGATGTTTTTTCAAGTCGTCTTATCGACTATTTCCTTCATGCATTGCGAATTAACGTTGTACGAGAAAAATTTTAACAAGCATTACAAGTTGCAGTGTGTTCATAAGAGCGTCGTTGTTAACATAGACCCAGATTGCTATTTATGTGATCAACAACAAAGTGGGAATAATTATAGTATCTATCGGTTTAATTATGTTATTTATTTGGCAATTTATGTCTTATAATATGTTAAATATTGAATTTTTATGTTTAGATTAAATTAAAGGACCAGGTCTCTACTAGACCCAAAGGCCCCGATACATATGCACAAGCCTATCTCAAACCCAGAAAATTTAGAAAGAGTTCATCGAGTAGATTGCACAACATTTTTAGGGCACCGAACAAAACTTGAAGAAAACAGTGGCGTATGCAAATTTTGAATTTTTTTCTGCTAATTTTAGTTATCCAATGAATTGGATTTTGGTCCAAATATAGAGTTGTACAAGGATTCTACGTTGCTTTTTTATAAAAAGCTGATTATGCCTATTGCTCATACGTAAAAATTTGGCATTACGGCTTTATCTAACTTTTTAACTATCCATCAATTTCTTTTGGTCATTGATAGCTAACATATAAAATTGTAAGTCAAATCCCGATTTTAATTCAATAGCCATTGTACAATCCGCTATGGCTTCGTTATATTTTCCTAATTTATCTTCTGCAGCTCCTCTGTTCCTATAAGCATCTGCATCAGTAGGATCCAATTCAATAGCCTTTGTATAATCTGCTATAGCTTCGTTGTAATTTCCTAATTTTTTTGTAGATCCCCTCTCCTGTAATAAGCATCTGCATCAGTTGGATCCGATTCAATAGCCTTTGTATAATCCACTATAGCTTTGTTGTAATTTCCTAATTCTTTTTGTAGATCTCCTATCCTGTAATAAGCATAATTAAGCTTCAATTCAATAGGCTTTGTATAATCTGCTATAGCTTCGTTGTAATGTCCTAATTTTTTGTGTAGATCTCCTCTACTGTAATAAGCATCTGCATTGGTTGGATCCAATTCAATAAGCTTTGTATAATCCGCTATAGCTTCGTTGTAATTTTCTAATTTTTTGTGTAGATCTACTCTCCTGTAATAAGCATCTGCATAGGTTGGATTCAATTCAATAGCCTTTGTAAAATCCGCTATAGCTTCATTATATTTTCCTACGTTCTTTTGTGCATGTGTTGAAATAAGCATTTTGCTATAGCATTTCGCTCTGTTGAAATAAGCATCTGCATCCAACGGGTTCTTCTCGATATTTAAAGATTCCTAAAGAAATATTTGTTTAAATACAAGTTTCTTTACATAATGTAAAACCAACTTGATTTGATCACATCTCGAGCACCTTTAATTATTTTGTGCGGTTTTTGGGTGATACCCAACATAAAATAGAACTAGACTTGTCAAAATGATTGAAATTTGCATAAATTAATATAAAAAATTTTTAATTTGAAAATTTTCCAAATCAAATTTTTTTTATTTTAGAAATATTCTAGAAATTTTTTATATTCAGGTAGATAGGTGTTTTTACGTCTGTTAAAAGCTGGGCTTAAGATCTACCAAAATATCAAGCAAAACTTTTTTTAGCATGTTTCTATATGATCAAAAAGACCCCCTTCAGAGAACTTTTTTTCAAAATTTTTTTATATTCGTAATCTACGTGAAAAACTGCAACTATTCTACCTCTTGTGACAATCAGCCTCCTGAGTGTTAAAAGGGGGGGGGTCAACTTTGCAGCAGCACTCGGGAGACCATTTCTAACAGAGTTTTTATCATAACTTTGGATAGAAAAATCCGTTTGACTTGGTTTTGGTGTCATTTTGAAGCTCAGATTCTAAGCTGTTGATGATTCTGGCTCTATTTTACCTCGGCTTTAATCTAAAAAATTGCACAAAAATACTTAAAGGTGTTTGATATACGATTAAACAAGTTAGTGTTATGTTATGTGCGAAGCATTGCATGTAGATTGTCTAATTACCGAATAAATATTCATAAACAACTTCATGGTATTTTTATTGCGTTCTTTATCGGCAAATAATTTATACAGATTTGTTCCCATGAGTTGTGAATATCTTGCTCTTGAGCTTAATTCTTTTAGGCAAGACTTTACAAAATCACGTAAATCTTCCGAATAATCTTCACCAAAACAGCGACTCATAATTTCGTCACCGTTCGCATTTTTAATGATATTACTTATTTTGACGTAATCTTCATTTGATCGAAGTCCTTTAACATTATACGGAATATCTCCATAGGCAATCTCAACTAAAGTGATTCCTAGACTCCAAACATCAGTCCGATAATCATAGCCCTCTGGCTGGTCATCTTCGAATCTTTCTGGTGGTAGATATTGCAATGTGCCTTTGAACGTGCTTGCCTTGGATTCTAGAAAATAATGTAAAATTTTTGGAGCAAGTTCCCCTGGTTCCTGCCACTTAACGTTGACTAAACTCGACAAAAAAATTTTTTATATTTTCTTCCTGAAATTGTCCATTTAAGGGTAATTTTATGCGAAAAATCGATTGCGCACACTCCCGCAACCTGAAAACCAAAGAAAAATGGTGAAAATTCGATTTTCTCGAGAAATGAACAAATATCCCCAATGCATCCCTGCGTGGTCGTTTTTGGCGGGAAAATTAGCAGGATTTTCCCGCCAAAATACGACCACGCATGGGGGAGGGATATTTATTCATTTATCTGGAAAATCGAATTTTCACCATTTTTTGCGGTTTTCAAGTTTCAAGAGTGCGCGCAATCGATTTTTCGCATAAAATTACCCCTAAAAGGGCAATTTCTGAAAAAAATTAAAATTTTTTGCCGAGTTTAGTCAACGTTAAGTGGTGGGAACCAGGGGAACTTGCTCCAAATTTTTTAAAGGTGTTTACCCAATTCCAATATCTTTGAATGACCAAAGTCACAAAGTTTTACTTCGCCTTTCTTGTTTACAAGCACATTACTTGGCTTTACATCTCGATGCATTACCCTTTGTTCCTTGCAAAACGCTAATGCGTCTAATATACTAACAGCAATAACACTGACTACATTCTCTGGTATTACAATTCTCTTAAAAGATGTATCCTTGTGATATATTTTTTCATGAAAATATCTATACAAATCTTCAAGTGACGCTTCCATAAGCTCCATAAAAATCCATATTTTTTCTCCATCTATAGCATAGCCATAGAAATCGGTAACGTTAGGACCAGGAGAAATTTTGCAAAGTATTTTCACTTCTTCGATTAATGTTTTTAATCGTTCCTCGTTAACTTTTGTTTTATCTACCGGAATTAATAGAGTTTTAACAACTAGTGAAAATTTTAGTGGACGAAATATGTAATGTACGACCATTGCATTACCATTCCTACAAATGACTTTTTCGCGTCGTAGATCTCTTAAATTAAACTGATATTTCTTGTCGCTAATTGGAAAATTGAGTTGATTGAAGTTCGTATCGTTCAAAAGTTTGATGTATTTCGAAATATCTTCATCAGAACTCGATGATATAAAGAACTCTATAAGAAAATGTTTTTGTGTATTAAATACAGTCTATGGAACTTACTTTTTAGAAATGAAAGAATCAATAACATACCCTTTCTTAAGCTCAAACTATTGGACTGTTGATATAAAGATGCAAATTAATACAAAATGTCAAAGAAGCGACTTTTTAAAACAAACTTTTCGAGAAAAGCGAGCTTTGGGTGTCACAAAAATTTTACAAGGATACTTATTTTTATAATGAATTTTATCAATTTCTAGATTCGTTCAAAATCTCTTTTATTAAAGTTGTAGAGCTTGATTT
Source organism: Acrobeloides obliquus (assembly GCA_034698545.1). NCBI lineage: Eukaryota > Metazoa > Nematoda > Chromadorea > Rhabditida > Cephalobidae > Acrobeloides > Acrobeloides obliquus. Next base: position 11,762 of record JAQGBS010000161.1, on the reverse strand, counting down.
CTTCTACAATTTTTGTAAAGGTTACTTTTGATGAAAACCGATAGAAAAACGAGAAAATTGCATGAAGAATTAATATCCTTAAAAAATTTTGCGACACGTTTTTTGACATAAAGCTCTGTTTTCTTAAAAAGGTGAGTTAAATAAATGTAATCAACGAACGAATCTTGATTGATCAAGTCAGAGCGACACTCGTTTAGCCTTAATAACCACTTGTTGATTAAGAAGCAACTGATAAACAACATTGAAATTTTGTAGACATAAATATCATTATTTTTTTAGACATAAATATTATTATTTTTAGACATAAATATTATTAATTGCGGGCAACAGTTAGACTCTCTTTCGAAATCGCTAAGAAAAATAATGAAAATAACCTAGACGATTGCAATGTTATCGCTTATAATGCATTATGAAAATATAATAAACAACCACACAGGGGCGAAAATTTTCTGGTTCTCAAGATTCTTTTATCCAAATGACATGATTTTCGGTTTCTAGTAGTAATTTTAGGCAGAAAACACGGATCTGACATTATTTTTTAGTTTTGATTTATGCCTATCAGTGAAAAGATCAGATGGATGCGTAGTGCTCGCTCTCTTTGTATAGTCTACTATATCAATATTTGAAAATTGATCATTTTTTCAGTTTACATTTTAAAGGCGTAAAAAGACTTCGCTGAATCAGGGTTTAACTCAAAAAATTGTGGGGGAAATGTTGAATTTGCCCCCTATTTTGGCTTGGCACTAGGTTTATAGGGGCAAAAATCGAAGGTTCTCGGATTTCGATGAAAATTTACAGGATGTTTGGGAGGATATATCTCATCGATATATACCATTTTTAAGCCATTAAAGTACGATTTCACGGAGTTATACGCGTTTTAAATATCGAAAAATGGCTTAAAAATGGGGGGTAGTACACCTTCTAAGCTCCTAAGGGAATTTTCGGTTTTCGAGAATTTGGTCGGGAACGGCTTTAAAAATTGTTTCGAGCATCCTACTTTAATATTTGCTAGGTTTTGTCGCGCCCGTAAGAAGAAAATTTTTTAGTGCCGGTAGATGCGAGTCTTTAAGATATTGCCTCTTAATATTCCAAAAAATGCAGATTTTTCGTTTCAGTACACAGACTTTTTAAAATTTTTAGAGAAAAAAGTGCTCACCTTTGGACGCTTTTATCTCAGAAATAAACAGAAAAAGCTAATACTACTGTAAAAGCAAAAAATATTTGAAAAAATTGCCAATTTTCAGATTCCGATAAAAAATTTAGGTCTTTGAATTTAGTGATCTGATCCTTTAATATGGAAAATTTTGGAATTTACGGTCTGCTAGCTATAATAAATACTGTAAAATTACTAAGATTACTATGTTTCCATCACTACACATATGATAAGCCTATCTCAAACCCAGAAAATTTAGAAAGAGTTCATCGAGTAGATCGCACAACATTTTTAGCACCAAGCAAATTTTGAAGACCACAGTAGCGTATACAAATTTTGGATTTTTTACTGCCATTTTTAGAAGAGCACAAAGCTGAAGAACATGGATAATGTGAGAAACAGGCAAAATACATACGTACCCTCCATCATAAAATGAATACTTTCTATCCATAGGTTACCAAGGGGGGGGGGTACAGTACCCCCCTCACCACTCATCCTCGGACCTTCCGCCTTTATAGTCATTCATCCATCCATCGTGTACCCTCCCTTCCAATTCATCTTATAAATTTTTGAAAATTTTACCTGTCCGGGTTCGAGTCCCGGTCGGGTCCGAAAACTTTTGCCCAATTTTGGTTGAAAAATTGAATTTTTTGAGAAAAATCGAATTTTGCTTAAAAATTGAATTTTGTTTCCAACAACGGGGCAAAAAGTCCAAAAATGTGGCTAATGTCACGTTTTTGTGGCAATGTAACATCCCGAAGATCGTGACCGAAAACCCACACTAGCCTGAAATTAACGAAAGTCTCGACACTAATGCTAGCCTGAAATTTTTAGCATCCAAATTCCTGGTGGACAACCAATCAGTCGATCTACTTTCAACCATAGTATAGCTGCAAAAGCACTCAAGAATAAATACGGTTCATCTTCTGCTGTATCGTTCGATGTAATTTCAAGTTCAGGAAATGGAGGATCTCTCACCGAAAGCCTTAATTCTTATGATTCGGTAAAATTTGAACTTTTAAATCATTTGCGCACCGGATATTTGCGCACCGACGTTTGTGCATCGACATCTGCGCATCGACATTTGCGCATTTGCACAATAAAGCATGAGCTAACTTTTACACCGGTTTTCTTACAACAGTGTAAACTTGTTTGTAGGCAGAAATTTTATAAAGTTCGGGGCGCAAATGTCGGTGCGCAAATGTCTCTCACCCACGTGTACAACCCCCCCCCCCCTCGAATTTCGGGGGAGGGGGTCACACGCAACCCGCATGCCAAAATGAGTTTCGCCCACAAAATTTGTGGGCGAGACTCACAGTGCCGTATCCTGTTATTATTAGCCTAAGAGACCAAATAGCTACAGTGAACTCTACTTAGTAACCTTCAGCCTAACGCCATCAAATTTAGGGATCCTACTATGCTGGTTATATCACAATTGGATCACCTCCTCAAAAATTCATGATGATGTTCGACACAGGTTCTTCGAATTTATGGGTTCCTTGTGCTACCTCTGGTTCGAACTCTGGTAGTGGAAGTAGTGGAAGAGGGGGAGGTGGTGGAAGAGGAGGAAGCAGTCATCATCATGGAGGATCTGGACATGGCGGATATGGAAATGGAGGATGGGATGGTTCCGGAGGAGGATCAAATGAAGGAGGTAGAAATGGAGGATGGGGTGGTTTCGGAGGAGGATCAAATGGAAGAAGTGGAAATGGAGGTTTTGGAGGCTTCGGAAATGATGGATTCGGAAATGGAGGTTTTGGAGGCTTCGGAAATGGTGGATTCGGAAATGGAGATTTTGGAGGTTTCGGAAATGGTGGATTCGGGAATGGAGGTTTTGGTAGAGGAGGATTCAGCGGCTTTGGAAGCCAAAATTCGAATAATCCATGGGGTGGATTATTCAACTTTGGAAGACATCGAAGACAAACTTATAGCCATAATAGTTTTAATTGTGGCTCTTCAAGCACATGCACTCAAACTAGTGAAAGTTTTTCCATACAGTATGGATCGGGATCTGCTTCGGGAATTGTTGTCAAGGATGTTGTTTGTGTAAGTATTTTTGTTCCATGACTTATCTCTCTATCATTAACTTTTTTTAGTTCGATGGAGTTGGAAACAACGATTGTACTAACAATCAACAAGGTTTTGCTTGTGTTAATCGAGAATCTGACATGGAGGTTATTTTTATCGTATGTTCGACAAATTCAGATATTTTAGGGCTCTTTTGATGGAATCCTCGGGATGGCATGGGATTCTATTTCAGTAGATGGAATCGCTCAACCGCTTGATCAAATATTCCAAAATACATCCGCTTGTCCTAATGCTTTGTTCGCTTTCTGGATGAATCCGAACACGAATGGGGTGACCGGAGGTGGCGAGATGACCTTGTGTAGCATTGATTCGAGTAAATATCAAGTACGTACGAGAAATTTAATACGTAAACATGTGGAGATTATCATTAATTTTAAACGTGGTATGGAAAATCTGAGGATTAAAACGGATTAGAAAAATGAGGGGGTAAAATAAAATATTGATTTTTTGGGGGCAAGGGTAAAAATGGAAACCTAAATATGGGAGCCTAAGGGCTCATCCAGATATTACGTAATCAAGTAGGGGGGGGGAGGAGGGGGTAGCCAAATGATTACGATTGATTACTGGGGGGGGGGAGGAGGGTCAGGTCAATGATTACGTAATCATAATGTATAAAATTTTTCCAATTTTTTCGAATCTTTTCAATTTTTTCGAATTTTTGTCAATTTTTTCCAATTTTTTCGAAAAACAGGTGTCAAAAAACCCGAAATTTTGATTACGTAATATCTGGATGACTCCTAAATGTTAATTTAGGGTCAAATCTCATGGATCCCTCTATCAACTGAAAACTACTGGAATATTTCCATAACCTCCGTCTCCTTAGGCGGACAACAAGTTGGTGGCCAAGCTAGCGGTATCGTTGACACTGGTACTTCCTTACTAGCCGGTCCCAATGCTGCCATCGCCAAAATGATCAAGCAACTAGGAGCCACAGATATTGGTGGTCAAACATACGAAATCAGCTGTAGTCAAATTTCAAGTCTCCCAAATATAATATTTAATATAAACGGACAAAATTTCAATATTAAACCTGATAGTTATGTTCAACAGGTATAGTTTATTTCTTAATGTCCAACTATTTGATTTTAGCTTGATCGGAATAGTTGTCTCTTGGGAATAATGCCATCTGGGTCGTCAAATATGTGGATTCTTGGAGATGTTTTTATCCGACCTTATTACACAGTGTTCGACCATGGAAATAAACGGGTTGGATTCGCTCAAAGTGTTCAATCATAATTTATTTCAATGTTTTTCAGTTATCTTGTTCGTTGAAATAAAATATATATATCTATCATTTTTCGGGGTTTTTGTGGTAGTCTGGTTACATTACTTTTTATAAGATGGGTTTACGACAATCCGCACAACTATGCAAAATCGTAGGGGCAGATGCCAGTTATGACATTGCCAGTTGGTAACATAAAATCTCTGCCAAGGTTTAGACTTAAGCTTAGGCTTAGACATAAGCTTAGGCTTAGGCCTAGGCGTAGACCTAGGCTTAGGCTTAAGCTTAGGCTTGGACCTAGGCTTAGGCCTAGGCTTAAGCTTAGGCCTTGGTGGACCAGGAAAAAGTGCTAATAATGCATAAGTACCTTATTTTGGGATAGTGCAAAAAATTTTTAAACATCAAGAGTGCACTTTTTGGATTTCCCGCATCGAAAACCCATAAGACTTTTTATGAAAATTTTATGAAAAAAATTTTTTTCGAAAAATAGCTCCGTCATTTGTGGCAGCTAATGCTTAGTAGAACCGAACTTTCGGACCACTCTGTATAAATCAATGTTATACATCAGGTACGGGTATAGAACAACATTGAAATGATGTGAAAGAAAAAGATTAGCCACACCTTTTTTGACTCTCTTCGCCAGAAAATAAGCACCTTAAGTGAAGAATTTGAAGATTTATTTCTATTGACAATGATTTAGATATTAAAAATATTAAAGTGTAAAGTCGTAATATAACAAGCCATCTAATTCAATACCAAACAACTGTGTGTTGTCTTTAATTGAGCATTTTTTGATATTTGAAATGGCATATTTTTCTTATACATGCCTCTATGTTTTTGCTTCTGTATTTGTTGGAGTATTTTCTCAGAATTATTATGGAGTATCAAAGTATGAAGATACTCCCACGATTCAGAATTGCTCATGTTCATCGAACGAACTTAATTTAAATGCGAAAAATAGCTCTCTGGTTTTGCCTGCAATGGATCCAGCTTGTTTAAATAGACCATGCATTAATTGTAAATGGCATATAAATATTAGTTATGCTGATCCGAATGATAGTGCCTATATAACATATGGCCAAGATTTTCAGTCATGTAAATCTCGGTTAATAATGACAAACTGCAAGAATAATATCGCAATAATTGATTCTTCTTCTTCAGCTCAATTAAATGAAAATGAGTATGCGGATGGCTATTTAAATACTTTCTATATTCAAGAAAATGAACTATGCATAAATTTAAACACGACTGGCAGTGGAGATGTGTGCAATTACTATTCAACGAGTCGGGTTTTTTGCTGGTTTCAATTAACATTAAAATATCAAAAATATACCAAAATTACGGTAAATATGCATGTTTTTCTAAAAAATTTTTATGGAGTTATCCCACTGGGTGAAAATTTGGTTTTTTTTTTGAAAATTACGGTAAATATGCAGGTTTCTTCTAAAATATTTTTTGTGGAGCTAGCTAAGGGTCGCAAATGCGTCAGCGTAATGACAAGTTTATACGTCAATTGGATTGACGGAATTGACGTAAATTGATAGACGGATATGTCAATACGTTGAAGTACGTTCGTCAATACGTTGAAGTACAGTAGTGGCAAAAAGTCTTTCACGTCGTGAAAATTGTCTCACTGTCCAGTTTTCGTGCTCTTTGGCGAACTTCACTCGTGCCGCACGGTTCTTTTTTGAAATCCACGGTTTCTTGGGTGGTCTTCGGGCTGGCAATACCGTCTGTATTAGAATATTTGCAGTATGGATTTTGATATTCACACCGAGGGAGTCATTAGCATACTTCATAACTTCTACCGCTGTCATAAATAGGTCTTTTTTGGCCAATCTTACGAGGAGTCGGCGTTGTCCCGAAGTAGTTTTACTTGGCCTTCCCAATTTTTTCTTGGTCTTCACAGATTTGGTTGCTTTCCAACGGCTCCAAATTTTTGAAACAGTACTGGGGTCAACATGAAAACGCTCCGCTATATTTTTATTCATTTCTCCTTTTTGTTTAGCTTCCACTATAAGCTTTCGAATTTCTTCGGATTTATACTTTTCTGGCATTATTTTAGCTAAAAAAATACTATAAAATTGATAAAAGCAATTTCAAGTGAAAAAATTGAATAAATGCATAAAAACTTGAAATTTTCGTGATGTGAAAGACTTTTTGCCGCTACTGTATATTCTTCAATACGTTGACGCACGTTCATCAATATGTTGACGCACGTTCTTCAATACGTTAACGTACGCAGTTACGGGAATATTCTCATTTCTAAATTTTTTCTCTTTGATAAGTTCGACAGAAAGTCAGGTAACAAAGAAAAAATATATAAAATATTGCTAAAAAAGTATTAATAAATTTCTTTGTTGTCTGGCTTTCTGTCAAACTAATCAAAGAGTAAAAACTTGGTAAAGTGAAGTTGATTTAAATTTTTTTCGTATCAATAAACGGATTTTATTGATAATCAGGCAAATTTATAGTTTGTTTTAAAATACGTCAATTTACGCCAACGTTCACTTTGACATAACGTCAACAGTACGATTGTGGGTTCTGTCAATATGTCAACATAATTGACATTCTGTAAATCTGTTGACGTAATGTTGAAATGACGTATTTGCAACCTCTAGAGTTAGGCCACCGGGTGAAAATTGAGTAGATATTTCACATCCTGAATATTTGTATTGTGATGGTCGGGTTATTTTGTTCATGGTGAGAAAATGGTAACAAATTTGACACCACGAACAAATTACACCTACTCCAAATTCGCATATTATTGATCAATGACAAAGTTTTCCTTTTTATCTCTTATGCATCCCTATTAAGGAGCTTTCAATGAAATCGGAGCTGCCCATTTTGGTTGCACCTGATGAAGTAATATATAGTGGAGCCGGATTTAGTCTAACATCAAATTTTGGCATACTTCATCTATGGCTGGCCAATAATATCCAACATAAAAATATCTCCCAAACCATTTATGTTTTCGATTCACACAACTTTTCGAATATTGTTGCAGCATACGATTACACGGATCATCTATACATTGGAAATTCTTCAACTAGAAGTTTTTCTATATCCCCTTCTCATTTTGGGTATTCGGAATTAGATTTGTCACAATGGTTTTACTATGTGTTTCGCATAACAGACACGGAATTTTCTAATTGCAATTTTGTGGAAACAAACTTTGTAAATTATGTTTTTTCATTTAAAAGAATCCTCAATCTTAATGCTACTGCAAAATCATCGGGCAAGTGTTTAACCTCGATATTTATACCAGATAGAATCGTGACATTTCAATTTTCCTCGCTTCCTATAATGTATATATCAAGTATAAATTATGTGGGAAACTCGTCAGTCAAAGTCTTATCGACTATTTATAATGAACATTATGAACTATTTGAATTTTCCGAAGAGAGCTCAAGATATTGGCAAAATTTTGCTATTTATGGAAATTTGATCAACTTTGTCATTCCAACAAATGGATCACTCGGAATTACATATGAAGTTTTGGAAAGTGTGAAGAATGTTACGGAATATGATTTTGTCGATTATGGATTGGGCATTGTGCAGTCGTACAGCTATCCCATAAACACATCCAAAGTACAATATATGTCTACAATTATCAGGTGCACTAAAGGCATGGCACAAATAACCATTCAACTATTATATGTAGAAGTTCCATTTGGTGGGTATTTACAAATTAAAAGCCGAAACCAGACAAAGACTTATAAAGATGGTATCTTTACAAACGAAACTATCGTTTTTAATTCAGATGAAGTAAATATAGACTATTTTTTGGGAAACGATGGCCAAAACTCAACAGGTTATTTTTAATTATCAAACGTACTATGTGCAGAGCCGCAGCTACGTTGTGATACCTGAGGTGTGGGGCCTCCCGTAAATGTTTAGTAGCTGAAAAAATCATATGAGTCCCCCTATGTTTTTGATGACCGGAAAAATGAAAAAGAAATATAAGTGCTTCATAAACTTGGGAATTAAAACATTTTATTTAATAAACACAAAATACAAAATAAGCAAAGGATGTGGGAAGTGGAAAACTAGAAGGTTAGTTGAATGATCTGAATGAGAAAACAATCTGTCTATTACTGAGTTTAAGAGGACATCAAGGACTGTCTCTACTTCTTATTCAGCTTTTTCTCGCTCAGTGCTGTGTGGGTTTACATACACTTCGCTTGGCTAAACATACAGATTCTTCTGTATAAGCTTCATTGGCAGGATCGGGTATGATCCAACCTTGAGAGTCTTCTTAGAGTTATCAGCTTCATTGGATCTTCATGATGTTGGCGTATGTTGTGCTTCGTAAAGAGTATGATCGGGAAGTGATCTTTGAATGAGATGACTTTTAAGCTATTAAGCGTTAACCAGCATTTCGTCTCCTTTGACATCAAGCGTCCTCTCTTGGTTTTAATGGTTTCAGGACATTTGAGAAGTCTCAGTTAGCACGCTATAAAAGTGTCATTTCTACTCCCTTGTTTTTTGTAGAGGTGAGATTCACCGGCCGTGAACTCATGATGTCTTCTTTGCAAATGCAAAAGTTGGTGAGAAATTTCCAAATAGACTTTTTACAAAGTGAGAAGATAAAGATTTTCTCATAAATAAACTTTCTAAAAAATTTTAATACATAATAGTACATGTTTCTTAAATAATTCCCTAACATACAAAATGTAAAATAAATTTTCTCAAAAAAATTCCCTAATAGGTTTATTGCGCTAAAATTTAAAATATAAGGCAACATTAAAAAACCTTCCCTGATCATGAAATCATTAAAAAAATTCAGAAATTTTGAAAAAAAACGAAAAGTTATGGTTTGTACGATTTCATGGTCAGGGAAATGTTTTCAAGATTTTTAGAAAGCATATAAAATTTCGAATTTAGGTTTATTATTACATTATGAAGGCCGTTATGTAACTATTAAAGAAAAAACACTAATACGGCAAAAAGCATGGTTTTTGATACTTATTGGCATTCTTATACTTTTGCTTTTTGTTACAGTTGCTCTAGGCTGTTACTGCTATCATTATAGAGATAAACAGAAGTCAAACAGGCGTTTCGAATTCATGATCAGCATCATCAAAAAGCAGAATATGCTAACGAACGCAGCTATGGACGAGATCAAAGAAGTTTCCGATGCACTCTTTATACCAAAAAATAAATTGATCATAAATTATGAAAATCCTTTAGGAAATGGCATTTGCTCAACTGTCCACCGTGGATTCCTTTCTGGGCCTTCACCTTTAATAAAGCTGACTGGACTAATCGAAACGCAAGAGTTCCAAGACTGTGATGTAGCTGTGAAAGTAGCACTGCATTTTGGAGATGATGAAGTTGACCAACTTTTCCGAGAGATTGAAGCTATGAAAGTCTTACAATATAATCGAAATGTTATCAGCATGCTCGGCTGGAGAATGTTGAATGGAAAACCGGCGTTGGTCTTCGAGCTAGCCGAACAAGATTTATTGAGATATGCGAAAATGTTGTTGTCTATAGATGTAAAAGACTTTCCATATAAAACCATATTATCGATACTCTGGCAAATTGCTAAAGGCATGGAATTCATCGCATCCAAAGATATTGTTCACCGTGATTTAGCTGCTAGGAATGTTTTACTAACACACGATTTTCAAGCAAAAATCTCAGACTTTGGTCTTGCTGTTATCAACAACTCGGGGATGAAAGAAACGCAACTTCCGAACAGACTACCAGTAAGATGGTTGAGCATCGAAGCAATCGTGGAAAAACTGTTCTCTGAAAAATCCGATGTCTGGGCCTTTGGTATACTCATATTTGAAGTCTTCGGCTTGGGCCAAGATCCATACGCAGGAATCCCAACTGGAAACATACTCAGTTTTTTACGAAGCGGTGAGAGAATGAGTCGCCCAAGATTGGCCACAAATGAAATGTATGAGCTAATGTGCCGCTGTTGGGAAGAGAACATGGAAACAAGGCCAAAGTTTGAAGAGTTGGTGCCAAGATTGTATACTTTACTACAAGATGAAGCTGGATGCTCCAAATATTATGATGGATTGGAATTTTTGCCAGAAAACGAAGAAAGAAGAAGAAGTGCTTTAAATAATAATAACTCAATAGCATTAGAAATGCTCGATGATGGACTGTAGGGAGTAGGGTTCCATTTTTGCTTTTTTACTCAATTTGCTTTTTTTCAAGCATTTTACTTTTTTCCAAAGCCGAAAAAAAGCAATTTTCTAAAATTCTGTCGAACTTTTTCATTAATAATAAATTTATCATTTGTAATAGCATACGAACTTCTTATTTGATTAATCTTATATCTATGCCATAAACTTCCAATTATCACACATGCCCAAGGGTCGGAAGGGTCAGACCCCCATGGTAACGTAATTAGCTAAAAAATACCCTAATGTGACGTAACTGGATCCGATTTTCATCAAATATAACGTAATTTTTGTTGTTTTTTGAAGAAATCGTACATCAAACACAAACAGCAAAGCACACGAATCCCCATAGCCATGAGAGCCTAAGAAACCAGCGGCGATTCGTCGAGATGATAAAAGAAGATCAGAGTACAAAAAGCGAAATCAGTCGACTAATTCCTATGGCCAAAAGCCATTCGTGTGGGCTAGAATTGTAGTTATATCATGCCGATTGTGTGGGAGAGAATTGTAGTTTTAGTATGCCGATAAAAACCAGGACTTTTATGGCTTATCAGTTAAGTCCTTTTAATATAAAATTTCCTTTACATCGCTTCATCTTCAATAGTAAACTAAAATGACGAATTTACATGTCTTATGTTTTTTAAGTGCTATTTTGTATATTCAAGGTTGCCCTAACGGTGCAATTCAAAGCGACATTTCTCCGTTTTGCTATCGATATTTTGCTGCGCCAGCTTCGTTTTCGTATGCTGAAGGAATATGCAACCAATATAATGGCCATTTAGCTTCAATTATCAATACTTTTATCAATTCATTTATACAAAGTAAAATTTATTTTGTCTCCAGATAACTAAACATTTTTTTAAATTTGATTTAAAAAACCATACTTTTGCGAATGTTCGAGCAATTTTTTTGCAAAAATTGCTTGAAAAATCGAAAAGTGTGGTTTTTAGCCACCCTGTAGTTGGCAAAAAAAACCCCTTAATATTCAAGATAAGCCTCATAGCACCTCAAAAATTGATTGAACATTTTTATTGATTTAGTTCAAGATTATTTTGAGCTACTTCGGCTCTTATACTCACATTGAACGTGGTCTAAAATCGAAAAATTTTACTTTTCGAAATTTTCTCAAAAATGACCCTATTAGGGGTAATTTTAT